>JANAVB010001800.1:46772077-46843140 GCA_029216955.1 Iris pallida
TTATTTACAGTCTCTCTTTTACATTATATTGTTCTTTCAGTTTCATGTATCTTACTCTCTAGCATGTTTATATTTCCTAACCTGTTATGATTTTTTGAGATGTATTATGTTCGCTCCTGTCCTGACTGGACCTGTTGAAAATATTACAGAGGACGAGAATGAGGCTCTGGTGTCTACCTATTATGGTGCAGGTATAGACAACACTTCTGACTTGGACCCACTTACAGTAGAGGATCTGCCACCAGCGATTTAGATTGCTAGCTTAGGCTATTACCTTGTCTTTCTCATTGATAAGTTATTGTATATATTGGGAGTTTGTTTTATCTGGATGTTTTTGGAGATGTTATCATAGATACTTAGACTTCTATCTATTGTATCTCTTGTGTCGATTCGTTTATATTTATCTATCTTATCGTTTTCTGCCTTAGATGTGATTGAGACTGTATTTTGCTATGTCACCTCAATTCAGAGTGTATATACTGTACAGGTACCTTATAATGCTAGATGATTGACCTAGGACATCGTTCTACCACTGACACTGCGGCGTAGGCTGGACGTACCTACTTCTCGTGCCCTTACTCTAGGGTGCGGGTCGTGATAGTTGTACATCCTTTGTCTCGGATAACCAGGGGACCATCACTGGCGGATAAACTCACTTCAGCTTTATCGTCAGTTTCGTTGCCGTCATCCTTGGAGGGCTGGAATTGATAAAGTACCGAATCTCCATAGTAGGCTTCAATACCCTTAAAAGGATCAACATCGGCAAACTCCGTCTTCACGATGTCCATTGCTGTTGACGTACTTGAAGCACTGGTGAAGGGTAGAAGGAACGATCATGTTATCGTGTATCCACGAACGTCCTAATAAGACATTGTAGGACACATTATTACATAGCAAGAAACCTCTGTTCAGAGATCACCAATCTAGCACTTGAAACAGATCTTGCCCAGCAGGTGGCTTCTTCCAGCATTGAAAGCCATGATAGTTGTATTGGTTGCAGATAGCTTATGCAGAGGGATCCCTAGAATTTGGAGTAAACTTCTAAGAATGATGATGAGGGATAAACTTGGATCGATATGCCTCCGATCTACCTTAATCGCCCCGATATACCCTGTATAGTACAGAGGTCTATCATGACGATTGTTTTTTAGTAGCATGCCCTCTTATGAAAATGTGATGTTGGGCACCACTTCCATAGTGCTATGACAGTGAGGACAGGATATAGGGATCTTCAGCGAGGGCTTTAGTTCAGTGAGATAAGAGTCGGCATGTAGTAATGCCTTACTTAAGGCTTTCCGTGTCTCTTTGGAGAGTCGTAATAGATCGAACAAAGACAACCTGGCAGGTGTATTGGCCAGCTGTGCCAGTATGTCAAAGTTGTAGGGCCGATCCATGCCTTCGGTAGTTGGTGCCTTCAGAGACTTATCAAATCGTGTCTCCTTTTGCTTAGTTTTGTCGGTAGTTGAGGACTTAGATGGACCAGCTTCTGAACTTGTAGGGGTAGCAGGAGCTGGAGAAGGTTCTGCATCGTTTTGTGCGGGGTCATAAGTCCGTAGGTAGGTCTTCCCAGATCGCGTCTCACTAGATAAAACTTCATAAATGGGAGAAGACACCATATGGCATGATTTATATTTCTTTTCCCTCTTTGCTTTGGAAGACACCACCCCTGCGTAATTTCTTGCACCTAGATCTGGATGGACCCACATGATCTCACTACGTTTTGTCGTGAGTGGCACCAACGTTAAGTTGCGAGCTGGCGGCAGGTTGATGACTTCTATTATTACCTTGGGGATTTGGACTACGCCGTCTGGGACTTCTATGGAAGGAAAGTCACCAAATTGAAGAGAGGTTATGTTAGAAGATACGAACTTGTCTTCAACTTCGAGATTGATTACTTGGCTGTCGATAAGCTGTTGTATCTTCTTATTCAGGACGATGCAATCCTTGGTAGAGTGGTGCACGTACTGATGTAAAGACAGTACTTGGGATCGTGAGTTGGTTCGTCTTCGCAGGACATCATGGTGGAGGCAATGTCAGTTTATTACCCTTCATCAAATTGTAAAAAATGGTAATAACATCATATTCGTCAAAGGAGAAAGTCTCCTTGGGTTTGTCAGGAGTGCCCTGACAATTGGAAGCTTCCTTGGAGGTGTCGACCTTCAAGACTTCTTTCCCTTTACCCCCACGGACAGGGATAGTTTGGGGGTGCTTGCTTTTGTCTTCAGATTTGGGTGTCTTCAACCCCAGTAATTCCAGATTAGGGACGTCATTTTCAGCAGCATCAGCAGCCCCGATGAAAGCGGACCATGTACCATACTTATGTATACTCAGACAAAATTTTACTGTAAGAAAGAAGTTATGTCGACAAGAATCCATAAGCTCTGAGTCTGGTATACCGAAGGGCATCTTCAATGATAGTCATTTGAAGCGTTCGATGAAAGCAATAACAGACTCAGTCCTCCTTTGCTTGGTCTCGATGAGGGTGGACATACTAAAATGCATGCCACTCTCATAAAACCTGTTGAGGAATAACCTCTCCAAGTCTTTAAAGGAATTAATACAATCGTCAGGCAGACTACAGAACCATTCAAAAGCTACCCCTGCAAGGTGCTAATAAATAGCTTTGACAAGAATGGATCATCCCTTAGTAAGTACAGAGTCTACGTGTTGAAGTATGTCATCTGTTGGCGAGGAGAAGTCATCCCATCAAATAAATTTAGTGTCAGTGGCTTGTAGTTAGGAAGGGCAAGTAGCATTCTCCCATTCAGAAGGATAAGTTTGAGATATCCCCAGCTTCTGAAGCTCATCTTTATGTGAGATGGTATCGAAATGGGCAACAAAAGAATCAATTGCATCCTGCTGATTGAGCAGACGTTGAGAAACGACTGTTGTACGATTGTCCGGCATCATTGGCAAAGGACCACCCCCAGCATTTACGAGATTTGGAGGAGGCACAACAGAACGATACTCCTTTTGTAGTGAAGGAGCATGTTGACCGAAACTGGATCGCAGTCAACCTAATCTTGATAATTAACAAATCGATATTTGACATGATCCAACTTGACACATATATTGTCATCAAAGCTACAAAACATACGACTTACACATATCAAGTCAGACAATCATCATCAACGACTGCTCGACGAATACTACTGGAACATGTCATCGAAAGTCTGTATTTTCATAATTTTATTTGAGTCTAGGCTATTGTACGTTGAGTCGCACTGAGTACCTCAACCGTAGACTATATAACCAAAAAGCCCTACAATTAAAAAGCCAAACTGCCAAAGCCTATTTAGCCTAATGAGCATTCTGTCTCCAAGGAGGCAGAGTTCGGGCCAAACTTTGCCCCCACACAGAGTTCGGACCGAACTCTTTCTCCTAATTTCCAGGAGCTAATTTTTAGGGATTGCCCATTGCAAGTTGTCCAACGGCCATAATTTGTGAATTTTGGACAGAGTTCTGGCCGAACTTTGCCTCCAAGAACTAGTATATATCGGCACCCTTTTCTCCTATTTCAAATCATCCAATCTTCTCATCTCTTCTCTCTTATAGCCTATACATCCCAAAGGGCCATACTCTTCTCATCTACTAGCCACAAAACTTCTCTAGCCTACAAGGTGCTCGATGCGAGTCAATTAGAAGTTTTGTGCCAGAGTCTTGAAGAAGTCACTTAGACAATTCCAAGTTTTGCCTCAACAATCTTTTCAAGAAGTTGGCCTGCTCTTTTGTGTAAAGGCACGTGGTTGTAAAGCTATTTCACAAATAGTGGATTTTAATCCTGAGATAGAGTTCTCAGGCCTGGACTAGTCCTCCATGAGAAAAACCAGGTTGAAATTTGTTGTGTCTGTGTATGCTTTCTGACCTTCATTTAATTTTTGTATTTATACTCTGATTATTTATTCACTAGTTGGGATTGAATAGAGTTGATTTTTTAATTGATCATTATTATCACAAGTACTCTATTCACCCCTCCTTCTAGAGTTGCCTATATGGAGGGTTGTTGCTATGAGCCAGACTAGCGTGTGCTGAGACGTTCGACTGAGGTGGAGGAACAGCCCTAGCAGTTTGGACTGCCATGATACTGGTAAGCATATCAGTGATCTTGGCAAATGTTGTTTCAAGACTCTCTAACCGCTTATTGGTCTAATCATTAGCTTCTTCCGGTCTCTCTCCATCCACCATGTATGTAGATAACATGCGAGGATGAATAGAGGAGACAGTACAACTGGTGCTGATACTGTCTGTCTCTGAGTTGAAAAGACCCTCGTCTTCAGGCAGAGGAGGTAGATAGTCACCGTCGGACTCGAAAAGATCATTGTTATCTGGAAGGCTACCCCCAGTGTGAAGGTCGTCTGCTTTAGATTTTGAGGGAATACTACCTCCAGCTGAAGGATCTTTACCCCCAGCTTGGGAGTCCTCATCTATACGAAATCTCATCCTTAACCGAGTACCCATATAGACTCCTTCAGATGTAACAGCTCGCTGGCTATCTGTTGGCAGACTTCTTCGTCTTCTATTCGCATAACTGAGAGAAAAAGTTGGGTTAGTGGTTCACCTTCTTTGATTGGGGCTCCCGTAAGAAGGACCCTATGAAGCTATGTTGGATGAAACATATAGCGGCTTTTCATCATCAGAGCGATGCAGTCGTCGATACACGGACTGCCTCTGAGGCACTTTCGTTACTTTGGAGCAACAATAGTTGATGACAATACTGGTGCACAGATGTACGCATAAATTGCAGTATCCTTCCTCGCTTTACGCTTATAATTTATCATGTCGCATAAATCAGCGGAAGGGAGTTTTTCCTTAAAACCTATATCACATGCATCGTGGAGCTTTGCATATGGGTTTGTAAGGGGAGTTGACGCATCCGAACTTAGTTCATGTGCAGGAGCAACCCCCACACCTAAGTTCCGTAATAACCTTGAAGACAGCCCCGTGATATACACGGTGGGGTCTGTCTTTTTGCTGTGGGCGTATAGATCCTGGAGCATGCCCTTGGGCACATGCTTTCCTGAAGTCCTGGCAGCATGCCTAGCCCTCCTGGATGTGGGCACATAGAATGGGTCATCAGAGCCTGGGCACATGGCCCTGGACGCATAGCCTATCGAAGATAGAAGTCCTCTGGCTAGAGTTATGCACCCATATACTGCCTTGGACGCATGACTCTGGGCACATGCTTTGGAAAATAGTACTGTTTTCTTCCAGTTTTGCCTTCTTCATTTGTGAGCCTTCGTTGAGTTTGTCCAGAGCATCGAACACTTCGATTCTTGGCATCGTAGTATTTTTCTTTGCCATGTTTCGAGCGTTGAACACTCTGTTGTTGATTGTACAAGAGGGAAGTCGCTGGGCTAGTAGAGCTCGGAACTGTATGCGCCTTCTTCGTATTAGGAGTCTCTGTGGCAGAGCTATACACCTATAGGGGAGCTCCATGCGCCCACGTGGAAGGTCTATGTGCCCACGTGACAGAGTTCTTCGGCTGCATATCTTCTACGACACTAGCAGGATAAGCACCACGAGCCTTCGGAAGCCAAGTTTTGCAAGACTTGTTTGGCTTTATTGATTTTGAGGGAGTAGAGTCGTCCCTCGAGAGCATCTCTTTGAACGCCTGCTGATCGAACTTCATGATCAACATCTTCTGAGTGCTCCCCACTTTATCAGTATCGAATTGCGTCACCACCTTTTCGTCAGAGGAAAAGGTAGTCCCCAGCAGAGTCGCCATTTTTGTGGACACATACAAAAAAGAAGAAAAAACACTGTCTTTTCTTATTGGTTCAAGGCACCACAAATCGAGTATGCTTGAGAGATCCTGCAGTGAGGATCCTCGAGTACAAAAAAAGAATTCTAGGAAATATGACGATGGAGATGGAACAGCAGTTTCTTTTTACTCCGTTGACACTCCGATTACAAAAGTGGGAGAAAATCTAAGAAAATTGCTAACTCTCGGCTCACTGGCAAGAAGGGTAGCAATTTGGCTCTTGAAATGCTCTCTATTCTGTTTATTTTTGAAGAGGTATGAGACCCCTATTTACAGTCATTTTGCACTGAAACGACTGTTGTGCACCACAGGTGGAAAATATATTGATCTTACTATAGGCGCATAACACCCCTTTGGGCGCTATAGGGTGTAGACGCATGGACACTGGATGATCGTGGGTAGATCGTGGGTTGACGTGGCCGCATGCTTCGGTGCACAATTGCTCGTACAAACTGACGTGGCCGCATGTTTTGGTACACGATTGATCGTGGATGTTGACTGAGTCGTAGGGATCTGCTGCCTTGGGTGCATAGTATAGGAGTAAGTTTATGCACCCATACTTGAGTGCATGTTTAATCTGCATGAAAACAATATGGACACATAGCTCCTCTTCGATCGTGTGGGCGCATAGCCCCTCTTCGATCATGTGGGCACATAGACTCCCTTTGGTTCTGCGGGCGCATAGACCCTTTTGGCTATATGGGCGCATAGCATCTTTTGTCTTCTTCATGTGGGATACATAGTTTTGTATTTTTTATGCTTCTACAGTTGTGACAATGTGGGGCTGCGATGGTGATGGTGGTTTGGGAGGGAGCATGGTCGAAAAGGGAGGGGCGACTAGAAGTAGGAGCTGCTACAGGATGGAGGCTACAATTGTTTACCTAGGGATTTGTGTAGATGATCTATGTGTAACATAAAAGGAAGGCTCCATATGAAGAACAGTTTGGCAACTCTAGAGGGGGGTGAATAGAGTTTATATAGAAAAATAGCCAATTAAAAATAACTCTTTCACCAACAATAAATAATCAGAGTAAAGTGCGGAAAATAAATGAAGAGCAGAAGAGCATACGCAAATACAGCGATTTTAACCTGGTTTTCCTCGTGGAGGACTAGTCCAGGCCTGAGAACTCTAGCTCAGGATTAAATCTACTATTTGTGAAATAGTAGTTTACAACCCGTGCCTTTTCTTCAGAAGAGCACGTCAACTTCTAACAGATGATCGCAGTGGCGATTTGCTTGGAATTGTCCAAGCGACTTCTTCGACTCTTGCACAAGAATCCTAACTGAGAGATGCTGAGCACTCGACACTTAAGAGGCTTGTGGCTAGTAGATGGGAAGGGTATGGCTTACTTGAGCTTATAAGAGAGAAGAGAAAAGAAGATTGGATGGATTGGAATGAGAGAATTAATGCCCTATTTATAGTGTTTTTATAGGCAGAATTCGGCCAGAATTCGGGTAGGAAAATTCAAAAATTTGGCCGTTGGACAACTAGCAACCAGCTAACCCTAAAATTAGGGTTCCTGATTTCTAGGGGACAGAGTTCGGCCCAAACTCTGTGTGGAGGCAGAGTTCGGCCCGAACTCTGTCTCCAGAGCACAGAGTGGTTCTAAGGGGATTTTTAGGCAGTGTTTGGTTCAGTGGAGCTTGGGATTTTGGGTAGGCTGTAGACTAAGTGTCAAGAGCTCAGCAAGACTCAGAGTACACAAGTCTAGACTCAATGAAAATATAAAATACAGACTCGAAAACCCACTGAGAGCCGGAGACTGAGCTGTCGTCTGTCTTGAACTGTTATGCAGACGTCGTGTGTCGTATTGAATTAATACGGATATTATTTAGTCAATGTAGTCAATATTTGGTTGACTGTGACTTTGTGTCAACAATCTCCCCCATATTGATAATTGACAAAATAATATATGTATATTCAATATTCATACCTGGACACAGTTGATTATAGCAACATAGCTCCCCCATACTTGATACCGAGCTAGAATGTAATAGCTCCCCCGTAATCAGTGAACGGTGCTGAGCTAGAAGCAATAGTTCCCCTGTAAATAGTGCATGGAACCTGTATAATATCTCCCAAAAAGCACAAACAAGCACAGAAATACGAAAAGATAGGATCTGATACCAAACAAGTATATCCAGCCATATATATCCAGGCAGAATATACATAGTTCTCCCCCTTTTGGCAGTTAGCAATATAGACTGCAGATAAATGAATAATAGAAAAACTGCAGTAGACAATAATAGTAATACAACCACACCAAGCAGAGAAGAAACAGTATAAAAATAATCAAAAGAAGCACTAGCATAAAGTGAAACTACCCTAATGAGCATAAAATGTCATCCACAAAATCAACTGTAAAGCACACAACCAGAGTTGAAAAGCATCCAAGTACATAAAACTGAAACTAACTAACTAGAAATGAAAATACATCAACTAATGTCATCATCAGCAGCAGCAGCAGCAGCAGATAGTAGCCAATCTCCATCATGGAGCACGAGATGGTCCAGGAGTGTCAGAACGTCTGGGATCCACAAGAGCAGCACCCGGATCCAGGTAACGCATGACCCACGGATCATCAATGCGATATCCCTGACGACCGGGATCCCGCTGCATGGGAATGGCCATAGTAGGATGATGGGACATGGAGTACCGAATATCATGCAGCGAGTTGCAGAGTGCACTCATCTGCAGGGTAGTGCGGTGCACTCATCTGCGGGGTAGTACGGTAGTCCATCTGAGCCCACCGATCGGCCTCTAAGTCGAAACGATCCCGGAGCATGGTCTGGATGGAGTCAAGAGTGGCAGGTGGAGGTGGTGCAGCCTGACCGAAAGGAGGGGGGTCAGACTCCGCATCATCAGAATGCTCAGAAGCCTCAGGAGAGGCGACAGCTGCCTGAGTACGTCGTGTCTTGGACAGGAAAGCAGGAGCAGGCAAGAACGGACCAATATCAAGTGGTATGTTAAATGCACGAAAGATCATAGGAAGGTACAAAGGATAAACCAGAGCTCGTGATTTCTTCCTACAGTGAATCATCCAGTCCATCATTGTACGTGGAAGATTGAAAGAAATTCCAAAGTGAAGATGATAAAGAGCAGATATCTCAAGATAAGTGATGTCATCATGGGAACCTATTTTGGGTAGAATGGTGTTAGAGATAATCCAATGAAGATCAGAAAAATATGGGTTGAGATATTTAGCCATGAGCTTGCGAGGACGTGTGTATGGAGTACACAAATAGTCCTTGAAGCTCTCAAGGGAAATTCCGTCGGGAAAACGGAACGAGCGAGCGTCAACTAGCTTTTCCCAAGAATTGGGCTCTTGAAGATCAAGATATTCGGCTAAGTCAAAGTCATCAAAAGATTTATTGATACCTGCAACTCGTGAATAAATATAGATATCATCAAAGGTCATGTTGCAGTAGAACATTTGGACAGCATGACGATAGATAGCAGAAGTGGTAGTGATAAGCTCATCAAAACAGAGGTCATGAAATAAAGCATCATATTGAGAGAAGATAGAAAAATTAATAGGATGTCCTGCGAATACCTGACGATTCCGATAGTCACTAAACCAGTTGTTTGAGGCATCTAGTGAGACAAATAATCAGTTGTCATAGGTAGAAGGATTTCGAGGACGAGGTGGGTTGAACAATGGATGAGGTGGTTGAAGTTGTTCAATGATCTGTTCATTCGTTGGAGGAGAATCCGAAGAGGAAACACTCTCAGTTCGAATCCTCTTTCCACGATTGAACAAGCGAGGAGCCATTAAAAAAAACTTGATAGTGTGAAGTATAGAAGACAAGAATGATACCTCAAATAATCAATAAACAGTGGAAGAGAATGATGAGAAACTCCTTTCCCTTGATTTTGAGGAGTAATGGAGCACTCTAGATCAAAAACTAGGGTTAGGGTTTGAAGGAAAGAGTTTGAAGAGGTGAAGAAGGAGGCAATAGTGAAGGAGAGAGAAGAAAACCCGAAATATAAGAGAGGGTTTTCTTTGGTCGGAAGAAATTCTGACCGTATGATCTAAAATGATCCAACGGCAGAGGCTGATCCCGACTCTGGAACAAT
Source organism: Iris pallida (assembly GCA_029216955.1). Lineage (NCBI taxonomy): Eukaryota > Viridiplantae > Streptophyta > Magnoliopsida > Asparagales > Iridaceae > Iris > Iris pallida. The sequence goes on from JANAVB010001800.1 coordinate 46,781,917, forward strand.
TGGACCGAACTCGGCCCGAACTCTGTTGGGGGCAGAGTTCGGCCCGAGTTCTGGATTAGTGGTCCAGAACAGAAAATAGGCTGAAAAGATAGAAAAATTGGTTAAGTGTTGAAGAAAAGTGATGGTTGATGATAAAAGTTTGATGAAATCATTGAAGTACATAGAGAGGTACTCAAAAGTCAGAATGAACTTTAGAATGTAATAATTAGACAGTATTAAGTCGAAACAAACCATATAATAAACAAGGAAATATATTGTAATTCAATATTTCAAATTTGCCATGGGTTAGCTGCAGGGGCCGGATCCCAGCTAGCGGTAGTCCTGAGGAATAGTGCACCGTGTCGCTTAGGCTTTTACGCCTTGTTGTCAGAAGGACCCTTTAGGCTTGTACCCATACCAAATTTATCGTAAAAGAATCAAAATATACTCGATATTTACGCAGGCGAGTCTCAACTTATAACTGCTTCATCCAAAATTCCGAGTTCACGACATAGAAAATGAAGCGCTCTTCGGATAATAGCTTAGTAAAAAAATCTGCTAGCTGATGATCAGTGTCGATAAATTCTAAGTTAATCGTGCCATTTTGCTGATGATCACGCAAAAAGTGGTGTCTGATCTCAATGTGTTTAGTGCGTGAGTGGCAGATAGGGTTCTTAGTCAAATTAATGGCACTTGTATTGTCACAGAATATAGGAATATGCATAAAAGATAACTTATAGTCTTCAAGGGTTTGCTTCATCCACAGAATTTGTGCACAACAACGCCCAGCTGCTATGTATTCAGCTTCTGTTGTGGATAGTGCGACAGAGTTCTGCTTCTTGCTAAACCAGGAGACTAAAGCTTTTCCTAATAAATGACACGTGCCGCTCGTACTTTTACGGTCGACCTTGCATCCAGCGAAGTCAGCATCGAAATAACCAATAAGATCAAATGATGTTGACTTGGGATACCATAGGCCCACTGTAACCGTACCCTTAAGGTATCGAAAGATATGCTTAACCGCGGTCATGTGTGATTCCTTAGGATTAGCTTGATATCTAGCACATAGGCAAACACTGAACATGATATCGGGACGACTAGCAGTTAAATAGAGTAAGCTGCCTATCATACCTCGATACTTACGTTGATCAACGGGTTTGTCGCTCTCATCTGGTTCGAGTTTGGTTAAAGTAGCCATTGGTGTGCTGATTGGTTTGACGTTGTCAAGATCGAACTTCTTCAGCATGTCCTTGGTATACTTCGATTGGCAGATGAAAGTTCCATTAGCCATTTGTTTCACTTGTAGACCAAGAAAGTAGTTGAGCTCTCCCATCATGCTCATCTCAAATTCTGTCTGCATACACTTGGCAAATTCTTGACAGAGGATTTCATCAGTAGAACCAAAAATGATATCATCAATATAAATTTGAATCAACAGAATAGTGTCTTTAAAAGATTTTATAAACAGTGTAGTGTCAATTTTCCCTTTTGAAAAACCTTTCTCAAGTAAGAAGCTACTTAGCCTTTCATACCAAGCTCTGGGGGATTGTTTGAGGCCATAAAGCGCTTTCTTTAGCTTGAACACGTGGTCGGGAAATTTGTGATTTTCAAAGCCAGGAGGTTGTTTCACATAAACTTCCTCCTTAATAAAACCATTCAAGAAAGCACTTTTCACATCCATTTGAAATAATTTAAAGTTTTGAAAATTAGCAAAAGCACAAAGCATCCGAATGGATTCTAGTCTAGCAACAGGAGCATATGTCTCATCGTAGTCGATACCTTCCTCTTGGTTGTATCCTTGAGCTACTAGACGAGCTTTGTTACGTGTGACTGAACCATCTTCATTTACTTTGTTTCTAAAAAACCCATTTAGTACCAATTATCGAGTGATTAACCGGTCTAGGAACGAGTTTCCATACTTGGCTTCTCTCAAATTGGTTGAGTTCTTCTTGCATAGCAGAAATCCAAAATTCATCATTAAAAGCTTCAGAAATGTTTTTAGGCTCTACTTGTGAAATGAAGACAGTGCTAGCAATGGAGTCTCTTAGTGATGATCTAGTAGTTACTCCACGTGAAACTTCTCCTATAACTAAATTTTCTGGATGAGAAGGTTTGAAAGAGAATTTCTTAGGCAAACCCTCCAGAGAATTAGTTTCGGTTGAAGTATTCATTGGAGTAGAAGTTGATGGCTCAACGTCATCATCAAGAGTACTTACTGCACTGTTGTCTTCATCAAAAGTCATATTTGTTGACTCTTCCACAATAAGTGAGCGTTTATTAAAAACTCTATATCCCTTACTCTTGGCGGCATAACCAAGAAAGATACCATCGTCAGCTTTGGCATCAAATTTGCCTAAGTTGTCTTTGGTGTTAAGGATGAAACATCTACAACCAAAAACTTTAAAATAAGAAACATTGGGGGTTCTCCCAAACCAAAGCTCATAGGGTATTTTCTTCGTAATGGGACGAATTAGCACCCTATTCAAAATGTGGCATGCTGTACTGACAGCTTCTGCCCAAAAGTATTTCGGAAGTAAAAATTTATTCAACATGACTCTGGCCATATCGCCGAAAGTTCTATTCTTCCGCTCCACAACACCATTTTGTTGAGGAGTTCTAGGACAAAAAAATTCATGATCAAAACCATTTGCATTACAAAAATTTTCAAAATCATAATTTATGAATTCGCCTCCATGATCACTTCGGATTCGAGTAATCATGTAGCCTTTTTTGTTTTGAACTTTCTTCACAAAAACTTTGAAAACAGAAATAGCATCGCTCTTATTAGCGAGAAAGAAAACCCAAGTAAATCTTGAAAAATCATCAACAATAACAAATGCATAAAGTTTGCCACCAAGGCTAGCTATTCTACTAGGACCAAATAAATCCATATGAAGTAATTGCAAGGGTCTAGGAGTACTTACAGAGTTGATGGAATGAAACGAGGATTTAGTTGCCTTGTTTAGTTCACATTCGGCACATACCGTGTCCTTTTTGAATGTGATGTCAGGCAATCCTCTCACTAGCTTCTTGGTAGAAAGCCTGGATATAACATCCATGTTGGCGTGACCAAGACGCTGGTGCCAAAGTAGTCGTTCGTCTTTGTGGGCATATAGACATCTACCTGCATTGTTAGTATTTACAGAAAGATAGAAAATATAGATGTTGTCCTCTCTTTTTCCTTCAAAAGCAATGTCTCTTGTTGACCTATCATAGATGTAGCAACTGTTTTGTCCAAAGTTAATATCATATCCATGATCAGCAAGATGACTAATGCTGAGCAGGTTATGCTTTAACTCGGTCACTAGGCAGACATCCTTTATTACAGGAGAAGGAGGATGACCAATGATACCATTACCTATTATGTGCCCTTTGAGATTGTTACCGAAGGATACATATCCTTCTCTCTTCATCGATAGTGATGCAAAAAGATTTGCGTCTCCCGTCATATGTCGCGAGCATCCACTATCGAGAATCCACTTACTTTCAGTTGAAGAGGGAAGGTCCACCTACATCAAGAGTAGATGTGACCTTTGGTACCCGAGTTCTTGAGGGTCCTGAAAAGTTAGTCTTTGGAAACCAAGTATATATCTTTTTATCTACAAGTCTTCTAAATTTGCACTGTGGTGAGATGTGTCCATGTAATCCACAGTACGTACAGATAGCATTCTTATTTATACTAGGAGCATGAGAATAATATCTATAAGCAACAGGATGATGATGGTCATGATGTGAAGAGTTAGCATGGTGATGATGATTATGCACAGAATGAGTGGCATGGTGATGGTGTCTATGAGGCATATCATGATGGTATTGTCTATGATGTGTGACATGCTGATATTGTCTATATGGCATGGCATGATGATTTTGTCTATATGGCATATGATGATCTTGTCTATATGGCATTGCATGATGATCTTGTCTATATGGCATGGCATGATGATTCCTATGTGTGGAGTGATGTTGATTGTGTCTTTGTGCATGATGATTGTGTACTGAGTGAGAATTATTCTTACGTGCACGTGGTTTGTGAAAGTTTGTGTATATAAATGCATGGTTATGTGCTGCATGAGAATGACGTGGTTGACTAGCATGAGTGGTGTTGTGCCCATGTGATTGGGTTTGAGGTTGAACAACCTGTTTATCCAATTTGGTTTCTAATCTTTTAGAAACAGCTTGCAGTTCATCAACCTTAATATTTAAGCCATATATCTTAGTCATGGAAATCTTGTGTCTACTCTTTTCTTCAGCCAGCAACGTGTTGAGTGTAGTGATTTCTTGAGTTTGTTGCTCAATACGTGCTTCAGCATCATGTAAGCTTAATTTAAGCTTGGATACTTCATCAGGGTCATTAGTGGGTGTCGTGTTTCTAACATTATCAAGAAGTAAGGAAATTCTTTGTATCTCATCTTCAAGACTTTTGATTTTGTCCTTGGCATGTTTGTATTTACCGATGACCTTTTTGTGATCATCGAGTAAATCAGTGAAAGCATCGCCAAGTTCATCAAAAGAGAAGTCATCTAGAGTTTCATTAGATACCTTGTTGGAAGTTGCCATTAGGCACACATTTGCTGTATCTTGAGGAGAGCCTTTTTCTTCCTCGGAATCACTCGCTTCACTTTCATGCCAAATTTCTGTGTTGGCATATTTCTTTGATGAGTTCTTTTTGTATGGCTTCTCATAGCGGTTGCTCTTCTTCAAGAATGGGCAGTCTTTTCGGACATGTCCAGTCTTCTTACAACCGTAACAGGTTGGCTCTTCTTCATCATCTTCTTGTGAATCCTTCTTCCTTCGATTGAAGCGAAGGAATTTTCTGAAGTTGCGAACCATGAGAGCTTGGTCTTCATCATCCGAGTTATCGTCTTCGGTCTCATCGTGATCAGCCCTTCGTCGATGAGCTTTGAGTGCGATCTCCCTGGTCTTCGGAGCAGGCTCTTCGAAGTCCTTGAGGTCAAGCTCGTGAGTCATGAGCTTACCCATCAAGGTCTCCATTGACATTGATGTGAGATCGTTTCCTTCTATGATGGCCGTCACCTTAGGGTTCCAAATCTTTGGCAACCCTCTGAGTAACTTACGAATCTTCTCGTGGTTTGAGTTCTGCTTACCAAGCGAGGATAGAGGATTGATGATGTCGAGGAATCTTGTAAACATTTGAGTGATCGTCTCATTTGGCTTCATCTTGAAGGCTTCGTATTCTTGAGTGAGACGGCTTATTTTTGATTCCTTGACTTGTGTGGTTCCCTCATGCGTCACTTCTAGAAGTCTCCATACTTCATGAGCAGTGGTGCATGTGGAGACCCTGTTGAATTCATTCCTGTCTATAGCACAGAATAAAGCATTAATAGCCCTAGCATCTAGACTTGCCTGTTTCTTCTCCTCGACAGAATATTTGTCGTGTGGTTTCTCAATGAGGTCACCATCGACAACTATCCTGACGGGCTTTTTGTAACCGTCAGTGACGACAGTCCACAGGTCAAAGTCTAGAGACTTAAGATAAAAGCTTATCCTTGTTTTCCAATATGTATAGTTAGTTCCATCAAATAGGGGAGGCCTATGAGTGGACTGACCTTCACCATGATTGGAAATCAAGGATTGTGTGGTTGCCATGGATCAGCTCTTAGGATGTTAGTCCTTAAAAAGAGAACAGAGCTCTGATACCAATTGAAGAACAGTTTGGCAACTCTAGAGGGGGGTGAATAGAGTTTATATAGAAAAATAGCCAATTAAAAATAACTCTTTCACCAACAATAAATAATCAGAGTAAAGTGCGAAAAATAAATGAAGAACAGAAGAGCATACGCAAACACAGCGATTTTAACCTGGTTTCCCTCGTGGAGGACTAGTCCAGGCCTGAGAACTCTAGCTCAGGATTAAATCCACTATTTATGAAATAGTAGTTTACAACCCGTGCCTTTTCTTCAGAAGAGCACGTCAACTTCTAACAGATGATCGCAGTGGCGATTTGCTTGGAATTGTCCAAGCGACTTCTTCGACTCTTGCACAAGAATCCTAACTGAGAGATGCTGAGCACTCGACACTTAAGAGGCTTGTGGCTAGTAGATGGGAAGGGTATGGCTTACTTGAGCTTATAAGAGAGAAGAGAAAAGAAGATTGGATGGATTGGAATGAGAGAACTCATGCCCTATTTATAGTATTTTTATAGGCAGAATTCGGCCAGAATTCGGGTAGGAAAATTCAAAAATTTGGCCGTTGGACAACTAGCAACCAGCTAACCCTAAAATTAGGGTTCCTGATTTCTAGGGGACAGAGTTCGGCCCGAACTCTGTGTGGAGGCAGAGTTCGGCCCGAACTCTGTCTCCAGAGCACAGAGTGGTTCTAAGGGGATTTTTGGGCAGTGTTTGGTTCAGTGGAGCTTGGGATTTTGGGTAGGCTGTAGACTAAGTGTCAAGAGCTCAGCAAGACTCAGAGTACACAAGTCTAGACTCAATGAAAATATAAAATACAGACTCGAAAACCCACTGAGAGCCGGAGACTGAGCTGTCGTCTGTCTTGAACTGTTATGCAGACGTCGTGTGTCGTATTGAATTAATACAGATATTATTTAGTCAATGTAGTCAATATTTGGTTGACTGTGACTTTGTATCAACACCATATTTATAGGGTAGAGTGAAAACCCTAAGGGCAATATGTAAAATGTAATAGAACTAGAAAAAATAATAAAAATAACTAACTACTAACACGGCTACTAACTGCTAACACCTGGCTATTTTATTACTAATTTAATCTCTGGCTAACTATAATTTAGCTGCTATCCATCCTAGCCATAGCCCATAATCTAAGCCTAGGCTTGATAGGCTAACGTTAGGACCGATATTGATCTAATTTCAATACGAGAAAAATATAATAATTTACAATCGTTAAAACTATAGGTCTTTGAAATAATAATTAACAGTAAAATAATATTTTGGAAATCTACTTCGTATATGAAAATATATTTATATCTTATAAAATTCTTTTAGAAAGTGGACAATAATTTTATATATGACAAAATCTCATATAACAGTTTTTTTCTCAAAACCAAATATCCAAGCAAATAACATTAGCATATCATGATCGAAAATTTATTCAATATAAAAACTTATTATTATTATTATTTTAAAATATTTAGAAATTTTTCCAAAAATGGAGAATCTAAAAATTTGAATAACGAAGGTTACATGCTTGATGGCTGATGCGCAGTGTCACTGAACAGTGCCTGCATAGATGCTTGTTGGCTGATGCACAATGTTACTGAACAATTCCTGTACAGATGCTTTCTTGTAGAAAATATTTTGGTATATTTTTCTGACTTTTGTTTTGTTTTATGTGTAGTCTTGGTGACCGCCCCTCTTTTCAATGAGATCCTCTTTGAATCATCGGTCTCCACACTAGATGTAAAATTTGACGAGGCGGTGGTTAACCCTGCCAGGAAACTGATAGCCCGAGGCCAATCGGAGCAACGTTTGGCAAGAATAAACGAACAATACTTCTCCTACTTCCGTCATATGATGGATCGAGGCAAGTTGTCGGTCGCAGGTGATCCAGGGGGTAAGATGCTGAAGCCTCAGTTCCTTTTCGGTGATTTGTTGATTTTCAAAGAGACAAGCCTCTTGAAACTCAAGGAGGATTGGTACTTTGAGCACTACAACCTCAACTTGTATGTTCCAGCGATCGACCGCCATCTCTCGCTTTCGATTTTCTTCTGCTTCACCGAAAAATGACATATAGAATGGGACCTGACCCCATCTCAAGCGGATCTGATGACGGGCATTTTTAAGCTGGACACTCGCTCCAGAAAGAAGGACTCCTTTAGCTGTGCTCGTGATGGTCCGTCATATACTTTGTGTGTACTGCATCCCAGACATATGCTTAGCAATTTTACCCCAGATGTACATCTATTTGGGACTTCTTTCTTCGCGATATAGCTTCTTGCATAAGGAGTCTCATACCCAAAAGGAGCTTTCTGGGTCGAGGGCTGGATCTACCCTGACGCTAAATGGCATAGCCTGACTTTGTCGATACTGGGTAAGTTTAAGACGGAGCTAAGGGAGATTGGCTTGCGCTGTACCATGAGAGCTACTGAACACGACATAGAAATTAACCAACCCTTGTTCCTGGCACTGCTTAAGATATACAATCACCACATCAGAACTTTTTATACCCAAGGAGGAGAGATGGGTTGGCCCTTCACGAGATGTTCGCAATCTCAAAGTTGCCTTAGGGCAAAGTGCTATACAAAGAATATACTCCTAGCAATGAGGAGTTTGTTGGGCTGGAGGGTAAGTACCTCAAAATAATGGAAGTATACAAGGAGCTACTTTTCCATCATCAAGTGTGCGTATGCTAGGATTCCCAGAAGTCTCACCCTCACTTTTCTGCTTGGAGGGATTACATTGTCACGCAACATCCGACGGGACCAAACCAGGTCCATTTTTCCACTCGTAGATAGTGTACCCGTGACGAGATTGAAGATATGATGGCCAAGGCAGGGGATCCATCCCCTTCAGTAGATCCTGAAGGAAACCCCAACTCTATAGTTCACAATTTCTTTTACAGGAACTTGACTACTATGAGCCTGAAAGCGGTGCTAGTTGCCTTCTTAATGTTATGGCTGCATAAGGCTGTGGTGCCTGGAGGTTCTAGTTCCATGGGACAAGTGAGTCAGGACCTCAACATGCCGACTATGACACTGGTCTTTGGGTCGGTGATTAAAAATTGGAAGGATAGAATTCTGGAATACCCGGATATTAGTTGGTACTTATGAAGTGATAAATGACATAAGGAGTGAATTTTGACCTTAACCAGTTTAGGCCGATTGTATGATGGTATATATTACTACATATTTTATTTTCTAGATTTTTGTATCTTTTAGTGTCCCATGATATTCGGGATTATCTCCTTTCCATATCTTTAACAGATTTTAGCATCCCTTAGGATCTATATTTTTTTTGCTATTTATGGACCAATATTAGAACTCTTCAATCTCCTTCTTCAGCAAACCTATTTTCAACTTCTCCATTTATTGATCAAATCTTATCTCTCTACCCTTATTTAGAATCCAGACCCGTTCGCTATCAAGAGTTTCAAATTCTAATAAACTCTTATCTACCCGAAGTACTTCTACGATTAGCATATCCAACTATTTGCCTTGATCTCATATCTAATTGACTTTTTTGGAACGAATCCTGAACCAAATCCTTCTGGAACTATAAAGCCTCAATGTTACCAAAAGAATTGTTTCTGCCTAGTCAGTTCATGATTCCCCTAGAGAAGATATTTTCAAAAATAATTTCAAATATTGATTGTTATCTCCTAGGTTATTCCAAATATTTTATTTTGTTGATCCCCTCCACTCAACTTGAAATCCTACTCTCTCTATGCAACTTCTTGATCAATTCAAGGCCTAGACAACTTTTAAACTCAATACTTGAGTATCATGAAGCACGAACGGTCAGAGAATTGATTCCATCCTATTATTAAATTTTCTTTAGTCATTAAAAACTTTTGAATTGTTGAACTATCCCCTGGTTGGCTTTGCTAAACCATTTTAACCTGACTTCCTTGAATCCATAAGACAAACTTCTTTTCCTGTCAACCCAACTTACCCAGCACATTCTCAAACTTTCCTTGGATAAGAAATTATTTCTTCAAAATAATTTTGGTAAATATCAGTATCCTTTAAGTGATTTTTCGAGAATATTCTCATTGGCTTCTTCAACTAAACTCGAGGCTCTGGTGCTTCTATCTTATCTTGTGTCCAACTCAATTAGCCATAATCCAGTTAGACCAATTTCATGACTTCAAACCAATCTCTCAAATCTCAAGGGATACTGGAACATATATTTATCTTGATAAATTTTCTTGATTCCAGAAGAACATACATAACATCTTTTTGTCATGACTAGAACTTTAGAACTCGTTTGAATTTTTTAGGAAACTTCTTTGAAATTCTTATGGACAAAGTCGAGAAAATATTCAGTGACCTAATATGGCTTCGCACATATACGTTGTAGTCATTTGTCTGAATTATGAAAACTGCGAGTTTACTGCAGCTAGTTGCGCACTGGCGAGGCATAGACTCTAAGTTGAAGTGATTTCAGGTGTTCATAGGTTTTCAGATATCATTGAGACTATGTCCTAAATCTATCACCTTTTGCTTCCTATGTTTTTAGCCAGGAAATGGATAAAGTTGATAGACTACTCGAAAACCTATTTCTATCCAAGTTATAGAGCCAAATTTTACTGCAGTCAGGTGTACTCTGGCGAGGCATGAATTTGAGGCAAAGTGATTTCAGATATATTTGGGTTTTCGAATATTATTAAAATTATATCCATAATATGGTTGTCTCTTCTGCACCATCAAATTATTCTAACTGTTGTCTGATTAAAGGATTTGTATTTTTAATGGCTTTTCATTTTTAGTAATATCTTATCACAGCCAGAAAGGATCGATTTTCTATAAAAAATTGTACTTGATTTTCCTAGAACTATTTAGGATCATATCAATCTCTATTGACTCAATCTCTTTCCTGTTTCAACCTTAGTACATTGCATATATATATTTTATATTTATTGATTAATTTATTTATTATTATTATTATTTTCTTAGTTACATATTTTGGAAGTTGTAGATAGTTGTGGTTAGCTTTATATATTAAATAGTTGATATATATCTTATGGATGACCATATGTATATAGTTGATAGGTATATGTGGGGGAAACATAGATTACTTATCTCATCCCTTGTAAGGGACCCTTGTAATAAAAATTAGATAGCTAAAGGGTAGAAAAGGTAGAAGAATACCTGGAGTAAGCTAACCTTGAGGGAGTGGTATACCCAGCTTGTGACTTATTTGGGTTAAAACTGTTAGTAGTGTTCACCAGTGCCTAAACCTCATTCAAACAAATGAAGGTATTGACAGTTTTAAGTTTATGATTAAAGGAAAGAGTTTTCGGAATATAGACGGAATATAGGTAGAGTTTAGGATTTGGGTAATATTCTCCCATGGAGGAAATGAATTTGGATATATATAATGTGAATATAATGATCAAGTAAACAAACACCTGACGAGGATCAACTTTTATGGTTAGATGTCACGACCCGCACCCACTGTGAGGGTACGAGAACGTAACAACGCCCAGCCTACGCCGCAGTGTCGGCGGTAGAACGCTGTCCTAGGTCAACATACATCTAACAATATCTATCTAAACAGTTTATACTCCCCGAAATGGGGGTGACATAGCAGTAAAACTCAATCACAACTAAGGAAGAGATAGCACGATATGAAATAGAACTCAAGGAAATAAATAGATGAGAAGTAGTCTAAGATAATCCCAGCAATATCCAACAGTACAAGGTCTCAGATGAAAGAATATATACAATACTGAACTCCAGAATAAAGTCTAACTAGAACATGTCTCCAGACTACAATGATAAACAGCCTAACTAATCTAGTCTAGACAGTCGGGATGAAATCCTCAGCTAGAGCTGGGTCCTCCTGAGGGTCCAGCTCGCAGGTGTCATCTAAGGCTGCCCCGTAGTAAGTGTCCAGACCAGCCTCCTCCTCGTCCTCTGTAATATTTTCAACAGGTCCAGTCAGGACAGGAGCGAGTACAGTACATCTCAACAGATCATAGCAGGTTAGAAAATATAGACATGCAGTAAAGTAAGATACAAGTACTGAAGGAAGTGCAGTATGTAAACAGAGAGAGAACTGTAATAGAAATATCTACTATACATAGAGAACTAGCAGTGACTAGTGAGTCAGAGTACGAGATGGCATGTAATTGGCTTAGGTTGTACATGATGAACATGAAAAGTAACAGAGTGTACATGATGGGTAAATTACATGACCATTTATACTCCCCCTACCCACAATCAATACACAAGGATCTGTTCAAGTTACGTTACGGACATAATATTTTGGTTATATAAGAGACACATGGGCAAACATGAGCGTACATGAAAGAACATGAGAGTACATGAACGTACATGTAAGAACATGAGAGAACATGAGTGTACATGAATAACGCAGATGCAAGGAATACATGATGTACATGAAACACATGTCATAAAGTATCCGATGCGCCCGCTAAGGGGGTAACATCCCAAGGAGAGATCCATATAGTACTAATCCGTGTGACCAACGTGACAGTACAAGTAAAGTAATCTACTGCAGGAAATAATTCTAAGCAGGATATGAAATGATCAGAGAATGTACTCGCCTGTAACTGAGTGTCCAAAATGAAACGTACTGTCCAAGGAGTGGTGTCTGGCTCCTAAACAGAACAGCACAAGTCACAATAGGTCCAGAATAGCAAAATGGAGTCCTACTATGCATTCTACATGATTCTAAGTCAATCTAGGCCAAAGTCAACTCTTGGTCAACTTTGGTCAACCCTAGAAGTCAAACTAGGTCAACCTTGTCTAAACTAGGCTAAACTCACTAGCTAGGTCTTAATAAAGCTATACTAGACTCTAACAAAGCTATAAACACAACATTCAAGAATTCATAATACCTATGAATATACACCATATACATAGATACACAATTTGAGCTACACTAAACATTAGGCTAAAACTATGCATACACACATTGATATGCTCTCACACATATATCTATATTACACATATGCATATAGGCATACAATATACTCATGAAACCTAAGGGAAGAAAACATGTGTAGGTGTGTGAACTTGTGTGTAGAAAAATAGCTAACAGTCTAGAGTAGTGTATGTGTGGGTGATTCATGAAGTTGTGTGTGAGAAAAGAGAAATGTGTGTGCTATACATTAGGCCTACATAACAATGTACAGGAATTTAATGACAGTGCAGGGAACAAACAGTGTGCAGGGAACAATAGGCTTGTGTGTGTGGTGAGGGTGTGTGCCAACAGTGTACAGGAAAACATTTGCAGGAAATCAAAAGCAGTGAAGAGGAGGCTGTGTGTGATATGCAGGAATAGGAGGCAGGAAATATAGAATACAGTGTGCATATAGGACAGTGAATAATAGTGTCACCTGAAAGCAGGAACACAAAGCCAATTCTCAGGTTTAGTAAACTGTCAACATACATTTAACAATCAATCCTATTTCTCAGGTTTTGAAATCAAGAGTGGAACTCAATTCGAAAAGGTAGGAAGGAAGGAAACCAATTCCTTGCCCCCTTCCAATCTCAGTTTTAGTATAAGGTAAAAGAACTGAACCAACATCACATATTTTTATTTGAATCTTATCAAGCCAAAACTGGAATGGTTAACACTGAAACTTAGGAATTATAAACTGAACTCAAGCTCAGTTTTACATTAAGTTACACATCAATTTCCAGTTTTAAGAAGAAGGGAAAAAGGAATCAAAACATTGTTCTCAATCTCAGATTTTGGGTCACAGGGAAAACTCTGGAATGGGCAAGGAAATCAACTCACAACCTGCTAACTCAGGTTTAGCAATCAAAACAAGGTGAACTTCCCTCATTCTCAGGTTTATGGTCATACAACTCAGATATACATATTCAGTATCAATTTACTTGACAGTTACCAATTTGTATATATATAATCAGTGAAAGGGAAAGGAAAATGTGTGTGTTGTGGTCCAGTGTCACAGGAACATGCAATCAGTGAAGGGAAAGGACAGTGTAAACAATTTCCAGGTTCTAGTTCTCAGTTAGATTAAAAGCAATATCAGGTTTGAAAACATCAACAAGGAAATTGATGACAGGGTAATCTCAGATTTCATCCAAAAGCCCATATTCAAAAGTAAAAACCTAGCTAACATGTATATTGATATGTGGGGATAAATTTAATTGAAAACACATAGGAAAACTGAAAAGAAATAGATTTGAACACAACAGTATCTGTGTTAATGCAATATCAGGAAAACAGTTCATTTGCCCAAATCGAATCCAATAATCCACATAAAAACCTAATTAAAACATGTAAACAATATACATACACTATATACTATATATTAGGATCTTAATTATTAATTAAAACATGATTGAAAACATTCAAACAGGAACCCACATCAGGAACACATAAAAACCCGACTGCACAGTCAGGCAACCCAATGCAGAGCCCCGTACGTGTCCGACACGACACGAGATAACTCGAGGCTTGGGGGCTCTCGTGTCAGACACTGCCCCCACCCCCTCGCCAAATCCCAGCTCGCCACGTGGCCTGTGCATCGAGCACGAAGCCATGAGTAGCAGGGGAAGGTGACAGCCCCGAGCCCAGTGCACTCGACCGTGTCCAGACCATTTTGCACCCGACACGGACACAAAAAGACCATGGTCCCTTCATGAAGATTAAATATCACACCTAGATCTACAAACCTATTCAAACAGAAATTAAAAACAACAAAATCGAATTCTCAGAGGCATTTGGTCGAACACCTACGCTAGGAGCTGATACGTGTCCAAAACGACACGAAAACTCCGACACCAGGGACAAAACCTATCCAAACCCTAGGGGGATCACTTAGGGTTCCTATTGATGAAGACTACAGGAGATTTAATGGAGAAATGAGAGATATACCTCTATGGGAAGATCAATGAAAAAGAACCTCCTTGAGAGCTCCTCTCTAGGTATCCCAAGTCCCCCAAATTAAATCCAAACTGAATCAAACATTCACAACAGCAAGGAAATCATCATTAGGAACTATTGCAACAAGTTTGAGGAATTTAGGACCTAAAATGGAATTTTAATAAATTTACTAAGACAAGAACTCACCTCTTTCTTCTTGGATCTATTTCTTTCTAAGGAGGGAGGCTAGCCCTAAAAACTAGGAGGATATTTATAATGGGGGAATCCCTAGGTTCAGCTAGGGATGGCTGACCACTTGGCTTTGGGTTAGGGTTGAGCTAGGTTTGTTAGACCTATCTAGCTAAGTCACAAAATGACTTGTGAAACCACAAGCCATTTATCAAATCAATTGATTCTAAAATTCCTAATTAAATTTCTAATGAACCAATAATTACTAACTTAGGTCATACTAGGTTAGCCTAGAGTCACTTGACCTAACCAAGCCCAACTAACTAGGGTTAACTCCTAGGTTGGTCTACATGAGTCAAAACTAGTCAAAAATCAAACTAGTCTAAATAAATCCAAAATAATTCCTAAAAATTCCCATAAAATTCAAATCAATTCTATTAAATCTAAATAATAATTAATAATCCTAAATAATTCTTAAAAGTACAAAATGACTAAAATACCCCTCAGTCTGGAAATGGACACTAGCAAGACACCAAATCATAAGTCATGAATTTAAATAGTTTAAAAATAATTAAAAAATCACTAAAAATCATAACATGAATAAATATCATTAAATAATAATTATAATTACAAATTTTCAAAATTACCCTCTTCTGGAAAACTGGGTGTTACAATCCTACCCACCTTATAAAAATTTCGTCCTCGAAATTAAAATGGTAGTAGTCCTTTTAGGTCATACACCCCACAATCAAAGTCTCAAACATACCGTCAGATAATCATATACGTCTGTCCAAAATCATGATACTCAGAATCTTCGTCGTGCTAGTGAGCATGGCTACGATAATCACAGAGTCCTTGACCAAGGTACGTACCCTTAGGTTCATGGTATTTAAAATTTCCGTATTGCCGTATGCGACGGCGAAAACCTTAAATTCTCATACCCTAGAAATACATCCAAAATCTGGCTATATGTCTTCACTATGCCAACTAACACGACCATCAAAGATTCTAGATCCCATAACTGAGGTGACCTAGCCCATATGATTTTCTCAGAAGAAAAAAAACAAAACATAACGAAACACCAGATCAAACTTATCAACAATGAGGAAACAGATAGAAATAGATGGAATAGAATTTCAAGATAGGTATAATGAGACAAGATAGAATGGAATCGAGAAGATCAGAACCTGCTAGCACCTCTCCTACTGCCTGAGCATCCTCAAGTGTCATGGCGTAAGCTCGTCCTTGCTGGCCTCCTCTGGCCTGCTGCTGATGCTGAGCGAACCTCTGTTGCTGAGTCTGCAATGCTGGTCCTCTCTGGTGTCCCGCCGGAGCCCTAGCTCCTGCTCCCTGAGCTGTCCGTCCCGCAGACTTGGGACACTCTCTCAACTGATGATCTGATGATCCGCAGAGTAGGCACTTGCCTAGCCTCAGCCGGCATTCACCCCAATCGTGCCCTGGTTTCTTACAGAAGGGGCAAAAGACAACATGCTGCTGCCTCTGCTGCTGCTGCTGTCTCTGTTGGAACGGCCTCGGCTGCTGGTGCTGAAGGTGAGGCCTCTTGGCCTGGCCTCCGCTGCTGCTGCTGCCCCCAACTGGGTCTCTCCCCCTCTTGAGCCTAAGCTCAAGATCATCCTCAGCTAACAGGGCTCCCGTCAGGATCTCCTCAAACGTAGCATCTCGGTTCCCCTTGGTCAGGGACTTGACCTCCTTGACCAGACCCTTCCGGAACCTCTGGGCCTTCGCCGTCTCGCTCAGGCCCTCAACAAACCTGCCGAGACGGCCAAACTCTCCTGCATACTCCTCAACAGAGAGGCTCCCCTGGACCAAGCTCTCAAACTGCGTCTCCAAGGCTCTGACTGCCGAATCCGGGAAGAATTTCTTCTTGAAGAACCCTCTGAACTGCTCCCAAGTCTGCCCCGGTACCCCCACCCTGGGGTCCGACTGATACCAGGTGCGAGCAAGATCTCGCATCCGACTAGCTGCGGCCTCGATCTGAAGGTCTGCTGGAATCCTGGCCAGGCGGAAGATCTCTTCTATATGCTCGATCCACTCATCGGCATATATGATCCCCTCTGTCCCCAGAAAGTCTCTGGGGCTCATCTTCTGAAATTGCTCGATCCCCGGTGTCTTCGGCTGCTGCACCACTGGTCGATCTGCGGCTGTCGTGACGGCCAACTCCATGCCTCTGTCCTGTCGAGCCTGCTATTGGTCCATGAACTGCTGGAAATATGCGAACATCTGAGCTGCGTCCACATGTCCTGGAGGCGGTGGCGGCTGGAAAGGATCCTCTGGAAAGACCGGGTCCTGCCTCCCAGTCGGTGGATACATACCCCCTGCTGTGGCTGCCGAGGTCTCAACACGAGCTGAGGTGACAAGAGCTGCAGTCCCCTGGCCTTGCCGTGCTGGCTGAGAGGTAGCAGTCCCCTCTATAGCATCCTCATGGACGGCACGCTGCGATCGAGTCTCTACCATCCTGAAGATAGACAAACAAGAGTATCAATTTTTGAGAAAGAAGCGATATAACAAAGGCGGACAGTTAAAATTCAAAGGATCAGCTGACAATAAGGATTCGGATGGCAATAAAAGAATTTTTTTTTTTAAGTGATTGAGTACCCTAAAAATTTATATCCTATATCCTATAGCAGGCTGTAGTGATACTCTAGTTCGAGTACCACTACACTTCTAGTCTCGACCTGCATGGGCCACCACTAAAAACGTGTTATGACCCGCACCCACTGTGAGGGTACGAGAACGTAACAACGCCCAGCCTACGCCGCAGTGTCGGCGGTAGAACGCTGTCCTAGGTCAACATACATCTAACAATATCTATCTAAACAGTTTATACTCCCCGAAATGGGGGTGACATAGCAGTAAAACACAATCACAACTAAGGAAGAGATAGCACGATATGAAATAGAACTCAAGGAAATAAATAGATGAGAAGTAGTCTAAGATAATCCCAGCAATATCCAACAGTACAAGGTCTCAGATGAAAGAATATATACAATACTGAACTCCAGAATAAAGTCTAACTAGAACATGTCTCCAGACTACAATGATAAACAGCCTAACTAATCTAGTATAGACAGTCGGGATAAAATCCTCAGCTAGAGCTGGGTCCTCCTGAGGGTCCAGCTCGCAGGTGTCATCTAAGGCTGCCCCGTAGTAAGTGTCCAGACCAGCCTCCTCCTCGTCCTCTGTAATATTTTCAACAGGTCCAGTCAGGACAGGAGCGAGTACAGTACATCTCAACAGATCATAGCAGGTTAGAAAATATAGACATGCAGTAAAGTAAGATACAAGTACTGAAGGAAGT
The DNA here is from genome assembly GCA_029216955.1 of Iris pallida. NCBI lineage: Eukaryota > Viridiplantae > Streptophyta > Magnoliopsida > Asparagales > Iridaceae > Iris > Iris pallida. Next base: position 46,799,923 of record JANAVB010001800.1, read on the forward strand.
GCAGTATGTAAACAGAGAGAGAACTGTAATAGAAATATCTACTATACATAGAGAACTAGCAGTGACTAGTGAGTCAGAGTACGAGATGGCATGTAATTGGCTTAGGTTGTACATGATGAACATGAAAAGTAACAGAGTGTACATGATGGGTAAATCACATGACCATTTATACTCCCCCTACCCACAATCAATACACAAGGATCTGTTCATGTTACGTTACGGACATGATGTTTTGGTTATACAAGAGACACATGGGCAAATATGAGCGTACATGAAAGAACATGAGAGTACATGAACGTACATGTAAGAACATGAGAGAACATGAGTGTACATGAATAACGCAGATGCAAGGAATACATGATGTACATGAAACACATGTCATAAAGTATCCGATGCGCCCGCTAAGGGGGTAACATCCCAAGGAGAGATCCATATAGTACTAATCCGTGTGACCAACGTGACAGTACAAGTAAAGTAATCTACTGCAGGAAATAATTCTAAGCAGGATATGAAATGATCAGAGAATGTACTCGCCTGTAACTGAGTGTCCAAAATGAAACGTACTGTCCAAGGAGTGGTGTCTGGCTCCTAAACAGAACAGCACAAGTCACAACAGGTCCAGAATAGCAAAATGGAGTCCTACTATGCATTCTACATGATTCTAAGTCAATCTAGGCCAAAGTCAACTCTTGGTCAACTTTGGTCAACCCTAGAAGTCAAACTAGGTCAACCTTGTCTAAACTAGGCTAAACTCACTAGCTAGGTCTTAATAAAGCTATACTAGACTCTAACAAAGCTATAAACACAACATTCAAGAATTCATAATACCTATGAATATACACCATATACATAGATACACAATTTGAGCTACACTAAACATTAGGCTAAAACTATGCATACACACATTGATATGCTCTCACACATATATCTATATTATACATATGCATATAGGCATACAATATACTCATGAAACCTAAGGGAAGAAAACATGTGTAGGTGTGTGAACTTGTGTGTAGAAAAATAGCTAACAGTCTAGAGTAGTGTATGTGTGGGTGATTCATGAAGTTGTGTGTGAGAAAAGAGAAATGTGTGTGCTATACATTAGGCCTACATAACAATGTACAGGAATTTAATGACAGTACAGGGAACAAACAGTGTGCAGGGAACAATAGGCTTGTGTGTGTGGTGAGGGTGTGTGCCAACAGTGTACAGGAAAACATTTGCAGGAAATCAAAAGCAGTGAAGAGGAGGCTGTGTGTGATATGCAGGAATAGGAGGCAGGAAATATAGAATACAGTGTGCATATAGGACAGTGAATAATAGTGTCACCTGAAAGCAGGAACACAAAGCCAATTCTCAGGTTTAGTAAACTGTCAACATACATTTAACAATCAATCCTATTTCTCAGGTTTTGAAATCAAGAGTGGAACTCAATTCGAAAAGGTAGGAAGGAAGGAAACCAATTCCTTGCCCCCTTCCAATCTCAGTTTTAGTATAAGGTAAAAGAACTGAACCAACATCACATATTTTTATTTGAATCTTATCAAGCCAAAACTGGAATGGTTAACACTGAAACTTAGGAATTATAAACTGAACTCAAGCTCAGTTTTACATTAAGTTACACATCAATTTCCAGTTTTAAGAAGAAGGGAAAAAGGAATCAAAACATTGTTCTCAATCTCAGATTTTGGGTCACAGGGAAAACTCTGGAATGGGCAAGGAAATCAACTCACAACCTGCTAACTCAGGTTTAGCAATCAAAACAAGGTGAACTTCCCTCATTCTCAGGTTTATGGTCATACAACTCAGATATACATATTCAGTATCAATTTACTTGACAGTTACCAATTTGTATATATATAATCAGTGAAAGGGAAAGAAAAATGTGTGTGTTGTGGTCCAGTGTCACAGGAACATGCAATCAGTGAAGGGAAAGGACAGTGTAAACAATTTCCAGGTTCTAGTTCTCAGTTAGATTAAAAGCAATATCAGGTTTGAAAACATCAACAAGGAAATTGATGACAGGGTAATCTCAGATTTCATCCAAAAGCCCATATTCAAAAGTAAAAACCTAGCTAACATGTATATTGATATGTGGGGATAAATTTAATTGAAAACACATAGGAAAACTGAAAAGAAATAGATTTGAACACAACAGTATCTGTGTTAATGCAATATCAGGAAAATAGTTCATTTGCCCAAATCGAATCCAATAATCCACATAAAAACCTAATTAAAACATGTAAACAATATACATACACTATATACTATATATTAGGATCTTAATTATTAATTAAAACATGATTGAAAACATTCAAACAGGAACCCACATCAGGAACACATAAAAACCCGACTGCACAGTCAGGCAACCCAATGCAGAGCCCCGTACGTGTCCGACACGAGACGACTCGAGGCTTGGGGGCTCTCGTGTCAGACACTGCCCCCACCCCCTTGCCAAATCCCAGCTCGCCACGTGGCCTGTGCATCGAGCACGAAGCCATGAGTAGCAGGGGAAGGTGACAGCCCCGAGCCTAGTGCACTCGACCGTGTCCAGACCATTTTGCACCCGACACGGACACAAAAAGACCATGGTCCCTTCATGAAGATTAAAGAGCACACCTAGATCTACAAACCTATTCAAACAGAAATTAAAAACAACAAAATCGAATTCTCAGAGGCATTTGGTCGAACACCTACGCTAGGAGCTGATACGTGTCCAAAACGACACGAAAACTCCGACACCAGGGACGAAACCTATCCAAACCCTAGGGGGATCACTTAGGGTTCCTATTGATGAAGACTACAGGAGATTTAATGGAGAAATGAGAGATATACCTCTATGGGAAGATCAATGAAAAAGAACCTCCTTGAGAGCTCCTCTCTAGGTATCCCAAGTCCCCCAAATTAAATCCAAACTGAATCAAACATTCACAACAGCAAGGAAATCATCATTAGGAACTATTGCAACAAGTTTGAGGAATTTAGGACCTAAAATGGAATTTTAATAAATTTACTAAGACAAGAACTCACCTCTTTCTTCTTGGATCTATTTCTTTCTAAGGAGGGAGGCTAGCCCTAAAAACTAGGAGGATATTTATAATGGGGGAATCCCTAGGTTCAGCTAGGGATGGCTGACCACTTGGCTTTGGGTTAGGGTTGAGCTAGGTTTGTTAGACCTATCTAGCTAAGTCACAAAATGACTTGTGAAACCACAAGCCATTTATCAAATCAATTGATTCTAAAATTCCTAATTAAATTTCTAATGAACCAATAATTACTAACTTAGGTCATACTAGGTTAGACTAGAGTCACTTGACCTAACCAAGCCCAACTAACTAGGGTTAACTCCTAGGTTGGTCTACATGAGTCAAAACTAGTCAAAAATCAAACTAGTCTAAATAAATCCAAAATAATTCCTAAAAATTCCCATAAAATTCAAATCAATTCTATTAAATCTAAATAATAATTAATAATCCCAAATAATTCTTAAAAGTACAAAATGACTAAAATACCCCTCAGTCTGGAAATGGACACTAGCAAGACACCAAATCATAAGTCATGAATTTAAATAGTTTAAAAATAATTAAAAAATCACTAAAAATCATAACATGAATAAATATCATTAAATAATAATTATAATTACAAAATTTCAAAATTACCCTCTTCTGGAAAACTGGGTGTTACATTAGATGACTACTATACCTGGAAGGGATGGATATAGCCATGGAAGGAATAACACGAGCAATGGAGTGATAGGTTCTGGAGAAGGAATAAGCAGGGAGGATTTGAGATAAGACCATTGGCATACAACGATGGATGAGAAATTGATTTAGGTGGTTTATTATTCTATAAGGGTTGATATATATATATATATATATATATATATATATATATATATATATATATATATATATATATATAGTTTTAATACCTTGACAGATATCTCTTAGTTTTGTAGATACCGAAAGTTCAGCTAATTAAGAGATTGGTTTGCATGGTATTAGTAGGGTAGTTATCTTGTAAATCTTTTCCTACATATCTTATCCTCTCACCGTTGAAATAGTGAAACGATATTCTTTCTATTTCATTTGATCATCATTCAGTTCTCAATGGAAATACCTCATTCGATTACATTCCTATCACAGCTATATTGTTCTGATCACCCTCGCTATCCTCCTATCATACAACTTATTGATTTTCCCTGAGTCAAACCCTTATACCCTATTCCAAATTAATTTGGAATTTCTAAGTCCCTCATCTCAAAAGATTCCATTATCTTATGTCTTCTCAATAAATTGTTGATGTCCGTCACTTTCGTTTTCTGTTTCACGAGACCTCATTTGATTTTTCCTCTATTTTTATTTGATTATATTTTAATCGTATCTAGACTTTACTCGTGCCCAAAATGATTTTGATCACAACAAAATGTATAGCTCTATCTCAGATCATAGCTAGATAATTCTAATCGTGCCTATATTTTTATCATCGTACCTAGTAATCATACCTATAATCCGATCGTGTCTGATGATTTAAATTCCATTTTTGATCAAGACTAGGTAATTTTGGATTGTACCCCGCCTTATCTTTGAAATTTCGAGGACGAAATTTTATAAGGAGGGAAGGTTGTGAAACCCACTCCCGGATCTTGTTCATTTAATTGTTATTAGTGTAGTTATTATTATTATTATTATTATTATTATTATTATTATTATTATTATTATTATTATAGTCGGAATAGGAAAATTATTATTTTTAATTTTTATGGACTAGGATCTTTGATTGATTGTCCCGTCCCGATTCCGTGTCCGGGGTCCAACTCCGACCCCGAGTCCGTACCCAGATCCCATTTTCCGAGCCCGAACTTGACTTGGGTTCCGTCCCGAAGTCTTATGAAATCCATTAATGAATTTCTTATATATTTATATATATAAATATACCCTTTTGTTAAAAAAAAAAAAACTCTCACTCACCCCCACCCCATCCCACGTACAGACCCACTCCCCCATTTTTCTCTCCACAACACTCTCCTCTCCACACGTTCATTTCCTTTCTCACAAACACTCCTCCCACTCTTCCCATTTTAATCCCACATCAAGAGCACTCTCTCCCTCATGCTCATTTTAATCCACTCTCTCCCTCATGCTCATTTTAATCCACTCTCTCCCTCATGCTCATTTTAATCCACTCATCCCATTTTAATCCCATATCTCTTCCCCAATTTTCCAATCCCTAGCCGATCCGAGCTCCACCCCACGCCCGGCCTCTACGAGCAACGCCGGCTGCTTTCCGTGCCCCGAGCCTCACCGACCCAAGCCCCCCGACCGTTCGCGACCGTCCGACCGACGGCCGCCATGTCTCGCGCGCCCTCCGTCGTTCAATCGTGCTTCGCGGCTCCACTCGGCGATGTCCCGAGGCCGCAGCACCTTCCGACCGGCCCGATCCGCCTCCCGTGCGCCGACCCCAGCGCACCGGCCGACCCCCTCGACCGTTTTCCCTCTTCCCGAGCTCCCGATCGCCGCCCCACCGGCGCTGTCCCGCACTCCGGCCGGCCCGCTCCCCTCTGCCCCGGTTCCCGCGCACCTCCCGTGCCCCCGCTGTTCCGATAGCGCTGTCCCGTGATCTTCGAACCTGCTGTCCGCACTTTCCGCGGTTTCGTTGTGCCGATTCCGCTGATGTCCGTGGTTTTTTTCTCTAATATCATCTGAGAGCTCTAGCCGAGCAACCCAAGGTATACCTCGTGTCCCCGTGTCCCTATTTTAGATGTCGATGATGATACGGTCCCCGATCCCATAACGGAAATCAGTTTTGAGGATTACGTTTGTAATTTCGAGCTTTCGGAACTTCCTTCAGAAAGTTTCTGCGGTTTTAGTTATCTTAGTTTTGGTTGGGCTGTTCCTGTGGTTTCTCGGAATTTTTCTGAGTTGGTTCGAAAAAGTTCTGTTCTGTTCTGTGTTTTGGAATTCCGAGTTTAGTTTCAAAATTTTCGAAAGAAGTATTCTCTGGTTCTATGGTTATTTTCGAGTTTTTCGATTTCATTCGAAAACGTTCTGTGATTTTATCGTATATTTATTTGGTGAATGGTGGTTTATTCGGTGGTTTTTCCTGGTTTGGGGATATCTGGTGTGTTTTCTGGTTTGGGACTTTTATTTTGGGTGTTTTGGCGTATTTTTCCAGTTTTGGGTTATCCAGAATATAGAGAAAATGCTGCCCAAATTTTTATAAAATTTTATAAATGAATTTTAAATCGATTTTCGGAAAATATTTCAAATCAGATTTTTGGGCGACGACCGTACCGGTCCGTGGGTCTTAGCGAAATGCAAACGAAATCGGTTTTACCCGGACGTTGAGGCATTAGCTACAAATAGTAACGATTAGACCAAGTCTGAGACTCCTAAGATTTAATTTAATTTATTTATTTGTTTTGTTTTCAGTATTTAAAATACGGGACAATTTCAGAGCTAACTAATTTTCCTCTAATTTTATTTATGTAAAGTTTGTAAGGGCATAAGCCCAGATTTCTATTTTGTTAGCTGTGCCCCTGTATTGTGTAGTCTAGGTTTTTCATTTCTTTCTGGGTTGATTTTCGTTTCTTTTCTGGGTTGGTTTCCATATTTGGACGCGTAAATTATAATTAGGATATTAATTATTTTGTATAAAATTAATAAAGATTTTTCCAAGTTAATTAAATGAATAAAATATTAGCAAGATAACAAATTCATGTTTTATCACTAGAAGAAAACTAGCTTTATATATATTACAAAAATTACCAAGTTTTTCTAAGTTAAACTGTAATTGCTATTTTTCCCCAATTAACTGAATTAACCGGTTTAACAAACTAATTGACAATGCACGTAGCTTGCGACGTAAAGCGTTACAGTAGGTAATAAAAGAACTTAAAATCTAACTAGGACACTACTACTAGAGATTGTAACTAGCACACCTAGAATGGCTACAATATTGGTTCTAAGTTAAGGTTCTCAACTGTAGGATCTCGGAGACGAACCTAACTTCTTCCCCGGAACCGTTATCCTACTCCAGTCATACAAATCGAGGTAAGTTACAGTTATGTTTTTCTCGTATTTTGTTTAGTAATTGTCTAGCTGCATGTTCAAACCACATTGCTACACGGAACCCTCTCTTAGGGTTCAGATATTGATTGATATTGATTGTGGGGATTGGGGGAATAGTGTAACGTTTATGGCCAATACCCCCATATTGCATGATTGTGCGAGCTTACCCCTCTTACACACGGAGATAAGCCGTATCGCGTCACTAGGACACTATTGTATAACGCAAGTCGGTCATAGATGATTACACATTCAAATCACATTATTTCCAATTATAGAATGCTGGAAAATATTGTTTAAACTGTTTAGCCTGCACTTTTCCATTATTAATTGAAATATGAGTTACATATTCGTACTTGCTCCCTCCTGACTGGAGACAACATTTTTAGGTAATTTTGAGGATGCTGAGCTATTGTACAATAGCTAATATGACCCGGTTCTGTACCCTGTGGTGTTGCCAGAGTCCCCATTAGAGGACGCAGGACCTGAGGCAGACGAGCCGAACGCTTAGCTAGTTATTTCCAGTTTCCAGTTTTGTTGTTTTGAAATTTTGTTAATTTGAATTCAGCATTTCATTTCAGTTCTTTTACTTTCCAGTTGTACTTTCCAAATGTTGAATAAAGTTTTAAAATTTTTGTATATTCAGTTGTGACAAATGTACAGATGATGTTGTGATTACCTGCATATAGAACAGCTTACTGCCGTCGTCTCACAACAGTACAGGCTGGGCATGATCCGGTTCGACCCAATTATTTGGGATCGGGTCGTGACAATGAGTTTTTCTTTGAAACTCATGATCACTCATTGTTGTGGTACGTGACTTTTCCATGCGTAACATATGCACTGGAGCCCCGATTAAGTGGACTGTGTTTCATGACCACCGTCCATTGTTTGAGGCATTAGGGTTACACCGACTTGTTACCCTCAAATACCCTATAGCTACTAATGCCCTTAGACTTTTCTACCGCAACTTTGTTTTAGATACTTTCTCTGTTAGAACTCGTGTTGGCGGTATCAACATCGAGTTCGATGATACCATCTTAGCGAAAATCCTTGGTGTTTCTAACAAAGGTGTCCCACTTGATGATATCACTGAGTTCGATTTCCCCGATGGCACGACTCTTATCAGTTTCAAGAACGACCGTTGTGCACATGTCCATGTTCGTTCTGGAAAGTTCAAGGCTAAACTTGAACTTATTTAACTATGAGTTGCATCGCATAAACTATTCCACTAATCTTCCTACAACTTCAAAAGATGATGTTACAAATCTTGAACTGTTTGCCCTCTATCATATCATCAAGGAAATTCCACTTTTGGTTCCCAAGACTATCATTTAGATGATGGGACGTTGTCGCGGAAGAGATTGAAATCTCTCTATGTGATGTTCATCCCACGTATCTTTTAGCATTTTAACGTTGATCTTTCCACTTGTGCTCTGGATCCTGAGCCTAAGTTTCTCCAGCTGTCACGTCGCAGCACAGCCGCTCCTCCTGCACCTCCTACTGCTCCTGCTCCACCTCCTCAGGCTTACCCTATGTCTTTTGAGGGTATTCATCAGCATCTCTCTGGTATGCGGACATTCATCACTGACACATCCAGGGAACGTGAGTTCCGTGATTTTGGTCAGTTCTAGGCACTCACCAACTCTTTTGCCGATCTCCGTTTTGCCCAGACTGGACATTCTGCCTTTTTTCTTCCCAGAGATCCAGCTGTCTCCGGCTACCGCTATGAGGATGCGGCGTTACATACTCTCTTTCAGTCCGATAACACATATGACTGGTACCGTGGATCTGGTGCTACTCCACATCATTCTAGAGCTGGCACTTCTGGAGCTGGTCCATCTGGACATGGTGGCCGTGCTAGCACTGCTGATGATGATGATGATTCTGAGGATTTGTGATCTAGACGCATTGTATTTTATCTAGATGTCATTTTTTTGAGACTTTGTTATATTTATGTTTACTTGGAAATGCTCCGACATTCCAAGATATCATTAGTGCTCTATCTTTTAGTTTATTTTGCACTGAGATTGTGATTGACTGAGCTGATGTATGGTGAACATCTTTTATGCTTTTCTTAGCATATTTTATTTTAGTTTAGCATTTATTTCTTGTTATAACACTTATCTCTTTATGCTTCAATGTAGAATGCTTATTTTTCTATATATTATATTTGTATTTCTTCATTTATTGCTCCTTGTGCATAAATTATGGGGGAGCTTTCTCTCTTTGCAATTATTTTGCTAAGTGACAACGGGGAAGAAATAGGATATAACATCTTTTGGAATGATACAGGAACATTTTTTCAAGATACAGAATAATTTTGATTATCTTTCAAATCTTATTGATCAAGATGTTATATCGGTCAAAGTTTGTCAATTATCAAAATAGGGAAGATTGTTGGCCTATTGGTCATGGTCAAACCTGATTTTAATAATTGATCAAACTCTGTCTCGATATAAGGGCTACTCAAGTTTATTTGGACTCGTGGACACTGCTAGAGAACTGCTACCCATTCTGTTCAAAATCGAAGCTGTGTTTGCCACTCGAGTCTGTATTTCCTTTATGCAATGTATTTTTCACATTTCTTGAGTCTAGGAATACATTGTACACCGAGTCGTACTGGCAAATAGGCTACCCTAAAAATGTTTTCAAAATATCTATGTTTTGAAAAATAGTCCCATATTTACAAAAAGCTCCTAACTGCTTAAAACAATTTTAAAAATCCCAAAAATTATTTTTGCAAAAACCTAACAAAATCCTAACAGAACTCGGCCCGAGTTCGGCCAAACTTCGGTTAGTGAACGTTGCTTTTTGAACTTGGTCCTCCTGCAGTTACGGATCTTGCCGAAATTTTCTCATAGAGTTCTGTCTGAATTCTGACAGAGTTCTGCCTTTGGGAAAGCTATAAATAGAGAAGAATTTCGATCATTTTAATTCACTCATTCACTTTCATCTCTTCTTTTGAAAGCCTACAGCTCTCTTCCAAAGTGTTCTTAGCTTTAATTTTCAAATCTCAAGCCAGTTACAATCCTCTAGTCGATTTGCTAGCACGGTACGGTGTAGAAGCTTCAGAGCGATTGTAAGAAGAGGCTTGATTGAAAAAAGATACTTCACAACTAAAGTTGGTCGAGTACTTCGGATCAAAGCTCGTGTTTGTAGAAGTTGCAAGGACTTCGTATGAAAACTTACGGTATTTTTCAATAGTGGATTCAACTGGAAGCTAAAGTTCTTCCGACTGGAATAGTCCTCACAAGAGGAAAAACAGTATACATCGTCGTCTTTGCGTTTGTTTTCTGATCTCTGCTTTTACATTTATTTACTTGTGATATATCTTTGTGATTTTGCTGCTAACTTTTTAAATTAGCAATATTCCGCTGCATACTCTATTCATACCCCCCTCCCCTCTCTAGAGTATTGTGCTTTACGATTCGTTCCTACAGAACGGACATCATATGAGCAATTTTTATTGACATCAATTTTTATCCGTAAATATGAATAGAAGTCATCGTGAGACATACATTTCTCCTGTCGTTGTTAAACAACGGCCTGGAGCTCCTCGAGTATACAAGAAAGAAGATTAGGGTTGTTGTTGTAAATAGAGGTAAGGGCATCTACTATTTGTCGTTATCCACAAATCACAACATAAATTATTTTATTTCCTCTCTTTTCTAATTTCTTATTGCCATGCCAAGTTCACTCTTTTGATTCGACTTCGATCCCATCTTTATACTTTCTTGGGCGGCCATTCTTGTGAGCCTTACGGTTGATCCAATCCGGGATTTCTTTTAAACAATTAGCTAGACGGCAGAGAAAAATTCGTGATCACAGAACTACTTATTTGATATATCCAGATGCCTGAAAGGTCAGCTCAATCAAGCAATGTTTGAGAACTTGGTCAGTATCAATGAAATTAAGGGTTTGCATCGATCGATGATTGACCTATTTGGTCACAACTAAAGTTAATCGGTTTGGAAATAATCAAAGCCGAACCAAATCAGCTAACTGGTCGGTTCGGTTTTGAAACCGACCAACTTGGCACAGTTTGGCTCGATTGATCGGTTTTGATCATAGACAACGATTAAAAAAATAAAAGTATCAAATGTACAATCTAGTATTAAAATCAAACCAGAGATGCAGCCCCACAAATTTAGCAATCACACATTTTTTTCTCACCCATTCATATAACAAACCTTGTCATAATTTTCAATGGTAGGAGCAGCAACAAGTTTCATGTCTAGACATGAAGTGGACTTACACAAACAAAGTATCACACAGTGCAGGATGAAGAGTATTAAAAAAAAGTAAATAAATCCATAAAATCCCATATATTGCCTCTGAAAGTCGAGGATTAGACTGGATTATGACAACAAAACCATAGAGAATCAGAAATAACCCGACTCAATATAAACTCAGCAAAACCACAAGAAAAGTAATTGGAGTGGATCTATGAACTGAAGATGAAAAATAAACATAACAGTCTCGAGTCTCGACTATGACTCGAGGAAGGAAAAATATTGGTCTAGACTGGATGGGAGAGACTGGAGTGGAGGTCTCTAGGGAGAGGAGACTGCAAAATCTCAAAGCGAAGACTGGCTGGCGGACGAGCGGAGACTCGTGGAGAGTTAGAGAGAGGAAAAAAATGGAGAGAGAGAGAGAGAGAGAGAGAGATGATTAGCCGCCTCCAAAGTTTGGACCCTATCCCCCGAATATGGATGGAGTTGGATCCGATGGCTAAACCTAAATTAATTTAATACTATTAGTATTGGGTCCGGTTTGGTTCGATTTTAAATTATTTTTGGAATGACCAAACCGTGAGCCGAACCAAATTGATGAGTTATTTAAAATGTCCAGCCGAACCAACCCGCTTAGAACATTGATTCGATTAAAAACCGATTGATTCGATTTGGTCCGGTGGTCGGATTGTGCACATCCCTGAATGAAGTACCACTTTCTTCTCGATTTAGACGAGATCATCAATATAGAAGGAAATCGTTGCTACCCATATGTCATTTATGTACCGACCTAAGCTAATACCTAAGCTAATACACGAGCATTCTTTCCAAGAAAAAATACACGAGCATGCATGAACATACTAGGTATGGTTGGTGCGCAGTAATATGGATGGAAACTTCAAATCTATCCCCATCCATGTTACTGCATTTTTGTACTACATTTTATCTGGAATATGATACATTCATACATGGAATGATACCTGCAACTGTATATTGCATGAATATCACATATATTATACCAAACACAAAAATCCAAAATTTGACGATATTGCAGTCCATGTGCCAAAAAAAAAAAAAAATACAATCCAACTATTAAGACCCCAAATAAAAAGCCCAGTAGTGATGGATATTTATAAAGTTATAATTGAGCTCTGTTGTGACTTTATATCCTATCCTTAATTGCCTTTCATTACATGCATCAGAAAAAACTAAAAAAAATACTCATTGCAGATCATTAGATACTGATTAATTCAAGCTATGCAGAGTTGAAGGAAAGTCCATCGCTGGAAGCAAAGAAAGGGAAGCAAAGAAAAACAAAACATGCAATCCTAAACCATTATATTTGAGGTGCAAGGTTCAGTTCATACATGACATGCTTGGAATGTTTCTCGGCAGCAATCCAGCAAACTCTTTATTGCAGTGTTATAATCTGCTACCATTGTACTAGGATATAGAAAAAATACAAGCCACGATATAGTGCGTTGGAAATCACAAAATCCGTACATCGGATGTCAATTAAAATCCGTCAAAAGGTAAGCAGTTTGCTCTAAATAGATGGATAATCCAATCGTTGGTACGCTATTCTAATCTAAAGGTTTGAAACCAAACCAGAATTTATTGCAGCTGTTTCAAAACTGGGTTGCCCTATGTTTTATCATTAACCCTGAAATTATAACTCGAGGAACACAAACTCTTCAACAGCTGGTATCTCGCCAATCTTCTTGAGAGTTTCTTTGCTTGGTTCATCATCAACTCCAATTGCCATGACTGCTTGCTTACGAGGAGCAATCCTTCCAACACTCATAAAGCTTACATTTACGTTCTGCTCCCCCAGTATGCTTCCCACAGATCCTATCATCCCAGGCTGATCCACCTGCCTGCATAGGATGAGATTTCCTTCCAAGCTCACATCTACTTGGAATGATCCGACCTTGGTCAGATGGGGAATACCATCTATCACCCTCCCCTCTACTCTGATCTCCCCAACCTCCGAGATGGCACTAGCAAATTTCGACTCCACATTTTCTATTTGAACCTGTATGAAATCTAGAGGGTTTTCTGGTGAGCCGTCCATTAGGATTCTCTCTTCTGTGATCCTAATGCCTCTCTGTTTTGCAGTAAAATCGGCATTCACAAGATTTACAAACACACTGGAGATCGGCTCAATCAGACCCTTGGTGATCATGGCACGGAGAAGCCTTGTGTCTAGATCATCAGGACTTCTTGCAGATGCATAGGTCACCTTCACTGATTTCACGCCACTGCCACCTGCTACAAGCTGTACAGCTAACCTACCCAGCTTCTCTGACAGAACAACAAATGGTGCCAGCTCCGATAACACCTACACAAAAACACAATTATTAACGGGAATACATTCACACAAAGAACTTGCTTCTGTTCAGGTTGCTTCTGTTCAGGTGGGGACTCTAACAGCTGCTCGTGCATAGGATTAATGAGAAAAAAGGGGCCAAGGAAATTCCCTTGCAACAAGAATCTCCTAAAAGTGCTTCAAATCTATATGTTGTTATTGCACCATTTAGCCAGTGACCATTTGCTTCATTCACAAAAATTGAAGTTCACGCTGAAGAAATCACTGTAGCAGGTCATAAAAGGAAGTCTGTAATTATAAGGTGGTTGGTCTATCGATAATAAGTGGCATGTAGTAGGCCAGCCAACATCTCTACAGCAACGGGAAAGTACAGGCCACATGTGGGTCTAATCTCTCTTGTTTGGGAATGGATTGCACGGACATGGGCAAATGGCACCCATATCCATAACGTATCTGTACCCGTATCCGTGTCCGTGCAACATAGGTGACTACAATGTACCTATTTTAAAATGTATGCATGATGTCTCTGTCCTTATCCGTACAAGTTTCCCTATTCGTGCAACATAGAAACATATTATTCGTGTACCCTACCCAAATATTTGGGATAAAGCTGTTAGCACGACCTCTGGTTTTATTTATCCAATTTTACTTCACCAGCAGAAAAAAAAACTGAAACTAATTTCAAGGTATATGTATGTCATCTCTTAAGAGGCAGCATTTAGAAAATTAGAATGCATACCTCAGCAGGAACCATTGGTGCATTTACCGCTGTAGAAGCAAGCTCCCCTTTCAAGGCCCCGACAACAGCTTCAGCGATTTCAATGGCAACTCCTTCCTGGAAATTAAACACATGATGAAAGTTATTAGCCTAACTATATTACCAGCATATCAATTTATGATTGGAAAATCAATTTGCTCTTCATACCTGTGCTTCCACGGTGCTGGCACCAAGATGAGGTGTTACTGTCACATTTTCATGCAAGACTAATGCGCTCTCTGGTGAGGGAGGCTCTTTTGTGAAGACATCCAAAGCCGCCTAATCGATCAACCAACAATAAGAAACATGGTGCAGCCAATATAATACAACAAAATTGACATAGAGCAAGCACTCCCAAAAGAAAATTAGGCTTCAAGCAAACCACCACAAGATAAAGACCTGTGCAACAGTTCCAGAATTCAGTGCTCTAACAAGAGCTTCTTCATCAATGACACCACCACGAGCCACATTGACAATCCTTACTCCTCTCTTCATCTTTGCAAAGGACTCATCATTGAGAACCTTTGAGGTGGAAGGAGTCAATGGCATGTGCAATGAGATGAAATCTGCAGTTGTTATCGCTTCATCAAAGGACACCAAATCCACTCCTATTGCCCGTGCACGATCTGCAGCAGCATATGGATCATGCGCAATGACATGCATCCCCAGACCCTTGGCACGCCTTGCAACTTCGGATCCAACTTTTCCAAAGCCCAAGACGGCTAGTGTTTTACCAACAAGTGATACACCAACATACTGGCTACGCTTCCATTTACCTGGAGTCACATGAAGATCATATGTTATGGGAAGAAGTTACTACAATATTGTTCACGGAAGGATGTTTCAGATATAAAGCTACTGGCAGGAAATTTTTAAGCTAATTTTGCTACAAAATCTGTTGCTCGTGCTTACTTCCCATGCCAAGATAAACAAAATGTAACTGCTCTCTGGTACATGCTGACTTTCAGCACAACATTTAAGCACCTAATTTTGAACAACTTTTGAAGTAAGGATTCAAGAAGTTCAACCCAACAGGAAAAGGAAGATATAACATAATTCACTTGTATGTTATGGTATTTATGAGTTGATAGATAGAAACAACAAAGAGGTCATGCATATTGAGGAAATAAGGAAATATATCAATTTGAGTTGTATACCCACAGAGGCAACAATTGGAACACTGCTAAGGCAGGCCCACAAAATAACAATATAGAATTCCACATGCTTCTGAGTTAGCCTTGCAGCTCCTTCATACCCAAGGCAGCATCTAGAGGCTTCGGTCAAGTAGAAGAAATAAACATAACTATCTTTACACTTGTTATTTATTTGTTCTCCCTTCGCTTCTATGGAGAACACTTAATTTAGTAGAATATACTAGTATTTGAATGTTATGAAGTGTACATCGAGCTGTTATTCATAGAGGGCCCACAATGTAGCATTGGCCCAAAGTTGGAATGGTTTAGGAAAAAAATTGATGATGTTTTACAATCAGCTCACAATCCTAAGAGTGTTGCGAAGTTTCAGATCAAACTATAAACAAGAGAGTTTTTGCATAATTCTAATTGGCATATAGCTAATAGTATTCTGGTATCGAAGTTTAAGCTCATGCCACTAAGAAGCTAGCCTGAAATTCACCTAAACTGTTAATGACTTCAATAAAGATGTAAGCCTAGTAGAGCATCCACACTCACCATTGGCACACAACTTGTAACATTCTTTTTTTTTAATGAATCAAATCATGTTATCTAGTTACTAGTTAGTGTAATTATAACATAAATTTGTGTTATAAAAATATGTATATATGTTATGTGACCTATGTTAGGCTTGGAATAGGTGATAACATGTTGAGTTAAGTTCAACCTAGTGTAATGAGCTAGTGGGTTAGTTTAGGTTACCAAACCTACTCAAATCAATTCTAATTGAACCCAAACTTGAACCTTATATACTTTGGTGTATGTGGACTCTAACTAAGTGAGATAGGACTTGTATTTGTCACTTAAACAAGGAGATTTCAGCAGCTTGTACAGCCCTTAGAGCCAGCCTAGTAGGGGGATGAAAGTGCAAATATGGGTAGTTATTGAAACCACCCACTCACTCTTTCTTTAGGCATTCAAACCCACTATCTTTCCTCTCATTTTCTCAACCAAACTCCAGCCACAATCTTCTCTTTCCATCATTCTTTCACTCCTCTACTCAATCTCTCTTGGCGAACATCTCAAGAAGCTTGGGGTTGTGCACAATTGAGGTTTAGTGATTTTTCAACTTTTAAAGGTAAACTGTTTTCCTCCAAGTTTGAACTAGTATAATTTTTCGTATATGTAATATTTTTCAATTTCAGAAGTTTGTATGCAATCTTGGTTGTGTTTTCTACAAATTTTATGTTGGAGTCATGTTCAAATTATTTTGTTTGATTAGTGTAAATTAGGCTTAAACTTGACCTCGTGAACTCTGAATCCAGAAACTGTGTTTTCTTAATCCAACTTTGAAGTAGTGTAACTTTTCATATATGTCATATTCTTCAATTCCATAAATTCATATGGAATCTTGGTTATGTTGTCTACAAATTTCATGTTGGAGCCATGTCCAAAACACTTTATTTAATTGGTGCAAATAAGCCGAACTCATCTAGCTCTTGTGGTCAGTGATGAGAGGTATAACCTCCTTGGCTAGGCGGATGGTCTCGGGATCGACCCGCGGAGGAGGCGTGGACAGTTGGCCCAACTGGCATACAATGCAGTGTGCACAAGTCCCGTACGTTATGTCGGACATCTAAAGAAAATAGGTGCAAATAAGACTCAAAGTTGACCTCATGAAAACTGAATTCTGAAACTGTAGTTTTCTTTCAACTTTGAGCATGCATAACATTCTGTGTAATAATTATTTTCCACTACCAATTGTGGGATTGAAATCTATCATATTTTGTCTATCAACTTTGTATAGATGTCATGTCCAAAATAATTTGTTTCACTAGTGTAAAATAAGACCAAAGTAGGCATCATGAACAGTTTTCTTCACACTAAAATAATTATAAGTCTGGAATTATTTTTACCAACTTTGGATATGCCTTGTTTTCTTTGTATATCATATTCGTATATTCCAGTGCCATGTATGTATTCTTGGTTAAGTTATAAATAATTTTATATAGGTTTCCTGACTTAACTATTTGTTTCGGTTTATATAAATTGACGACAAAGTGAGCTCCATGAATAACATTTCAACATTTCAGTCTAAAAGTGTTTTTGGAGGACACTTTAAGCTCAGTTTTCCGAAAGTCAAACCGTTGAATTTTTGTGTGATTTTTCCATAGTAACCTCTAGTTAAATCTATAGTAGATCCTGGAATTTGAGCCACAAATAATATTGTTTGCTTACTTAAATGTTGTTTCCAAAAGTGAAAAAATTATAAATTTTTGCACTCATTATTTTCAAGTCTGAAATCAGTTTTTTATGCAACTTTGTGCTTCGATTCTGAAAAATCCAACCATTGGATTGATTTGAAATTTTCTTCTACTGATAGACAAATGTTATTTTTCTGAATCCTTAAGTTTGAACCATTCATCATTAATTCTGACCACTCGTTTACTAGCCTAAAGTCAGGATAAAGTGATCTTTTGAAGACTTCTTTTTGGGTCAAATATGAACTAGAAATTGTAAAAAGGTGTACCCTCTATCCATACCAACTTGACATTAGTGTTGTATGGGTTAGATAGCATGATTGTATAGGTTAGTTTCATAGATTGATGATGTGTATTCATAATATAGGTCTTGGATACTGATACAGACTTGATTGTTACTTTCGGCTCAAGACCATAGGCAAGTACAATTCTCTGATTGTTTCCAGTACATGATAGTTTCTGTATTACATGTTTCAGTAATGTGTACTTGATTTTCGACACGTACGTTACACGGACTGGTACTGCACGGATTCCTAGTCAGGGGATGTGGCTTTCATGATATTGTTGTACCGTGATCATCGTACTCGTGTTTATTCTTTGCATTGTGATTTACGTGTTGTAACATGTCGTGATTCAGATCCATTTGTATTAGTTGGGACGGAGAAAATACTAGTTGATATGTGACAATACCTTTAGATTTCTGTGAGAGATTCTTGTGGATAGCTAATCATACACTCACGTATGAATAGCCGGACCTGATACTCCTTGTTGCACCTAAGTCGGTCACATATCAAGTAGTATTTCAAAACACCTAGAAATACTAAGCATTTACCATGTTATTTTGATTTCATATTTCCTTGTTTACTGTCATGAGTCTAGTTGTACTTAATTTATTATACATGTCGATTTTCAGTTTTCTTTTATCATGTATTACATTTACTATATTCATGTTTTATAGTCTATGTTATTTATCTAGAACTGTTTTCATTGATTGTACTTTGCTCCAATCCTGACTGGATAACCACATTTTTAGGAGATGTTGTCCTTGCGTTCTTAAACTGCAGATGGATGCTATAACTGAGACTACTCTTACACTTTGGACCAAGAGGTGACCTTGTATTTAGATATTATTATTTCTTATTTATGTCTTCCTTAGCATGTTGTGATTGAGTACATATTGATAGTTGTTGGATTAGTATTGGTATGTTGGAGGTCTATACAGTGTTCTACCGCCGATACTACGACTTATGCTGGATGTACCCACGTGCTCGTGTCCGAACATCCGGGTGCGGATCGTAACACAACTTAGGCAATGAGCCAAACAGGAACACATTTCCACATGCAATTTTATTATCGAATAGCATATTATCACCAAGGCACAATTCATAACTTAACCATTTTCCTTTCTCTTTCTCTCACGTCACTATTTTCCCTGGAAACGAAACAAATTATTTACTCTTTCCTGCAACTCCTTTTAACCTCGAGCCTGCGACCTCCCTTCGTCACCATCCCATTTTCCCAACTGCTTTCCGTTATTTTGTTAGCATTCTCTATTTTAACCAAATAATCTAAAAAATCCATTTCTTTCTCTTCGACTCTTTTCATTTATATTCTCTTTTTCTTCCACCACTCTGTCGATGTAGATTTTATCTAGAGTACATTTTAGCCTGGCTACGTGAGACATCAAGAGCATATGTTAGAAAATGTTAACCAAGTACAAGTAAATTTATGCAGGCATCAACAACTAACAACAACAAAGAAGACATCATCCCAAATAAAATTTTTGAGATCGGTGGTTAAATTTTTTTTTTTTCCCAATTGGAATCGATTAATATAGAAGTGAATACTTGTTAGACCTTTCTAGCAATTTTTAGAGTTTAGATTTATGTACAAAGTTCCATTGCTTGCATGTGTTTGGAGACTATATTTTTTTTGTTTTGCATTTTGGCATCTTTTACCACACTTTACAAAAAAAAAACCCATCTTCATACCAAAAGTTACAGAAATAGATTACTAATAATGGTGACCATCACGGACTCATCTAAAGAAAGTATAATCTGACAGCACGCAGAAGGTAACGGAAACCCTAGATTCAGAACGATACCTGCTTTGAGCGACGCGTCGGCCTGGGCGACGTTCCTCGCCATGGCGGCCAGGAGAGCGATAGCGTGCTCCGCCGCGGCGACCGTGTTCGCAGTGGGGGCATTGACGACCAGGCACCCGTGCTCGGTAGCGGCGGAGAGGTCGACGTTGTCGATCCCGACCCCGGCGCGGCCGACGACCTTGAGCCGGCCCGCGGAGGACTCGAACACCTCGCGCCCGACCTTGGTCCCGCTGCGGACGATGAGCGCGTCGCAGAGGGAGATCTTGGAGCAGAGCTCCTCCTGGGTGAGGCCGTAGGAGCAGTCGACGTTGGCGAAGGACTTGAGGAGGTCGAGCCCCGCCTCGCCGAGCTTCTCGGCGACGAGGACGGTGGGCTTGGGGCTGGACTGCTGGACGGCGGAGACGGAGAGGCCGCGGCCGCCGCGGTGGAGGGAGGGGGCGGGGACGGGGAGGTGGCGGCGGAGGGAGGTGGTGGAGATGGCGGAGGAGGAGCGGCGACGGGGGAACGGCGAGGAGAGGAGGTTCGATTGAGCAGTGGTAGATGCCATTTTTATGGGGGCGGGGAGGGTTTTCGGGAGGGGTTTGGGACTAGATCTGAATCAGAGTATTGTTTATTTATGTATTTATACTGAGAGGAGAAGAGTGTTAGGTGGGTTGGTGGATCGAGGGAGTTGGTGAACTCATTAGGCGTACCATCACTATCGTATCTACATTGTATCCGTACTCGTATCTATGAATCTATCTACTATTTTTTTTTTTTTTTAAGTTTAAAATAGTTTAAAATGAACTAATATGTATATTCTTACCTAATTAAAAAATATAAAATTCTTCTAACTATACATACTTAAAAAAAAAAATCCTAAAGACTTTCTAACTAAAAGAACATATATTCAAAACCTATAAACATATCTACAAAAAAATTCTAATTAAAATATACTCAATAATCAAATTATATTTAAACCACATATTGGATGCGCTCGACCGCGGCATTATGGACCTCATGGAGACGACTGAGAGGACAGAGCGCACCGTTGGAGGGTTAGAGCGCACGGTGACGGAGCTGCAGACAGGACAGGTGACCATGGCCGAGAGGCTGAGATTGGCGCAGGATTCGATGGTCCAGAGCAGTGATAGAATGTTATCTATCATGGATTCATACCACCAGCGACTTACAGCGTTGGAGCGTGTTGGTCCTCCGGATGCGCCTTCATCGTCGTCGACCCCGCCGCCTCCACCGCCTTCTTCTTCGACACCGACTCCACCGACATCACTGCCTACTCCATCGGTATCGATTTCACTTGAGTATGAGTTGTTCTTATCCCTTTGTCGCGGCGGTGCCCCTCCTGTACCAGATTCATAGTAGTCCTAGTTAGGACTGTTTGTTTGTGTTTGTTTCATTCTTTGTTTGTGACTTGGATATTTGTTGGTTGTGTATATTTGGATGTTTGGATCCTATTCTATTTGTTGGTTGTGTGTAGACTTTGGTTATTTGGTTGTAGACTTTGGTTATTTGGGTGTAGACTTGGTTATTTGGTGTAGACTTGGTTATTTGGTTGTAGACTTTGTTATTTGGTGTAGACTTGGTTATTTGGATAATTGTTGTTGTGTGATTGTTGTAGACTTGGTTATAGGGATTGAAACCTGTGTACAGTGAGAAATGGACATTCTGAAAACTGGACATTGTGTGGTTGTTGTAGACTTGGTTATAGGGACTGAAACATGTGTACATTGAGAAATGGACATTCTGAGAACTGGACATTCTGTGATTGTTTGGTTCCTATTCTACAGTGAGAAATGGTTATCTTTTTAAACTGCAGGGAGAAATGTACATTCTGTATTTTTTTAATTTTTTTTCAGATTTAGCGACGTTTACCGACGTCCACCGACGTAGGTTTGCGTCGGTAAACATCGGTAAATCTGCAATATTTTCCAGATTACCGACGTTTACCGACGTCCTTGTACGTCGGAGGACGTCGGTAAACGTAGATGCACGTCGGTAATCATCCCAGAAATTACCGACATTTACTGACATTTTAAACGACGATAAACGTCAGTAATCATCCCAGGATTTTACCGACGTGTAGCGACTTTGAACACGTCGCTAATCCACCAACGATACGACGGTAGACGTCGGTAATATACCGACGTATATATACGTCGGTACACATCGCTAAACTACCGACGATACGACGGTAGTCGTCGGTAATATACTGACGTATATATACGTCGGTACATGTCGGTACTAGCGACGTTTGGCGACGTTTTGAAGATCAGCGACTTACATTTCCGCGACCAGCCCAAAACGTCGGTAGTTTTGTCGCTAAATATTTTTAGCACTGAAATTTGTCGTTTTAGCAACGTCTTTAGGCGTCGCTAAAATGACTTATTCTGGTAGTGTCGGAGAATCACTGGGATCAAACTCCAAAAGGAGGAGGCTCTAATTAATTAGGATTTGTGAATATAAAATACATATATATATGAGAGAGAGAGGCGGTTACTGTAGCGGGCGCCGACAGGTGGGCCCCCCCGGTTGGATTATTGGGTAATTATTTTTTTAATTCAGAAAATTATTTAAAAATCATTTTAATTCCAAATAAATCAAAATAAATTGCAAAAAAATCCAGAAAAATTATAAAAAATATTTCTAAGTGTCTAGAATCTAAATAAAATATTTTAACACAAAATATCATCATGTGCCCTCACAGTAATTTCCCAAAGCCTATAAAATATAAATTCTATATGTTTTAATTATATAAAAATTCCAAAAAATTCTAAAAGATCCAAAAAAATTCCAAAATATTTTAGAAAATATTTTTAGTCATTTAGAGCCCAAGTAAAATATTTGGTCCAGAAATACCTCCGTATGACCTTACAGTAAATCCTGAAAGTCCTTAAAAATAATAAAACCTTAAATATTAAATACCTAAAAATATCCAAAAATTATAGAAAAATATAAAGTTGCTAAATAATACATATATAAGCTATCTAGAGGTTATATGACCTTAATATGGTCATAGCCCACCTACAAGCTTTGGCATGACTCACAATGACCATAAAATTAATCATAAACAAATAAAATTAAAAAAAATTAAAAAATTGGGAAGTGGGCTTACAAATCTACCCACCTTAGAAAAATTTTGTCCTCGAAATTTTAAAAGATACAAATAGGCACAACCAAGAATATCATCAAAATATGACATGATCAATCGATATGAATAAGCACAACAAATTATATAGTCAAAAAAATAATGTGATGAATGATCGAAATTGATCAGGCATATAGAATCAAAATCTAAATACGTTTTAGAAATATAGTGGAAGGAAATCAAAATAGGTTTTAAAGATGATAATTCAAAAATAGAAAAATATGAAAAAAAATAAAGAACTACTAGTTGTAGAGAAGGTGGTAACAAAAAATAAGACCCCAAATAAATTTTAAAGAATTTTTTTTAATAGTCGTATGCCAATAAAAGATATAGTCGCTATGATATTCGAAAATCATAAATATATCCGAAGTCATTTAACCGAGAATCCATGCCTCGCCAGTGTACATTTGGCCGCCGTGAACCCTTGGTTTCATAACTCAAGTATAATATGTTATCGAATACTTTATCAACTCTACCCAATATTGACATAATAAATCAAAAGATCAATAATATAACTATGATATAGTTTTAGTAATATTCGACAACCTACGCATACTTAAAATTATTTCAACTTAGGGGTCATGCCACGCCAGTGCGCTGCTGACTACAGTGAACATGCAGTCTCCATAATTCAAATAAATAGGGACAGTGCATATCTGCCTTACCATTGTATGTCACCGAAAATTATTTTAACTATATCCATAAGAATTTCAAAGGAACTTCAATAAATTCAATTAAGTCGATCATGATAAGAAAATATAAGTATCTGTCCTTGAGTAAAAGTATCAGTTTTGAAAACAAAACTATCACAAAATGAACGAAGACAACTAGAATTAATATATAGATAATTGAACCAAGATTAGGAATTAAATAAAACGATCGTAACATAGTTTTGAAAATAAAACGAGGTTTAGATAAGGCAGAAGATAAAATGGCACAAAAATGATAAAAATTAGGAATTGAATTCTATGAAGGCCTAACTTACCAAACGTATATTCTACCCACCTTGGATCCTACCAACATGTCAAAACAAAATAACATATTCTCTTAGAAAAATTCTTCGATTTATCTATACCGAGACTTCAATAAATCATTAGCTAAATCACATGGCCTATTTAAAAATCTTAACTATCCAAGGGTCAAATTGAATAAGAGACTCCTAGTCCTATTTATTCTTCTAAAATTAAATCAATCCTAATTGTGAATGAGCACACTAGTCGCAGGCTTACAGTAGTACTGCTAACTTAAGTACTACCATAAGTTCGCAATCTTTTACGAAATCAGACCTGCATGGGCCACCATAAAAACTTGTCACGACCCGCACCCGCTTTTTGGATACGAGACGTGTCCAAGCCCAGCCTACGTCGTGGTATCGGCGGTAGTACGCTGTCTAGCCCGCAATAAAGAAATTGCTCATAAATACTAACTGCTCGTTCACAACAACTAAATCAACTTTACAAAATATAAAAGTTTTACATTTGAAGAAGAATGTAAGCTTTTATATTTATAGAAAACTACCACACAACTAACTAGTCTTCTATGGTTTAGCCTTCGAGTCTCTATCTTCCCCTTGTATGGTCCATAGCGCAAGAGTAGGCACGTCAACCTTACCTATAACAACGATCCAGTCAGGAAAGGAGCAGAGTACAACCATATTACAATTAATGTTGTTAGTCCAAAATAAGTTAGAACAATGAGAAACTATGAAGGTAAAGAATATATAAAGAACTAGCAAGGCAAGAACTATCAGGATATGAACTAGCACTAGCAAGATGTGAACTAACGAGATATAAAGTAGCAAAAAGTAAACTAGCAAGATGTGATCTAACAAGATATGAACTGGCAAGATGTGAACTTAACAAGATAATAAACCAGATAAGGAAAAATCGGAACCACTATGTGTGTGTAAAATATCTTTTAATATGTGAACGGCTAGGCTAATACGGCACATCATACGATGGCTATCATTCAGTAATTGGTACGGCTAACTCATACGTGGGTGTGTATGACTTAGCTATCATTCGGTAACGGTAATTGGATTTATTCACGTATTTACCGTGTATTTCCCCTCCCGACTCTCTAACAATCGATAACGGTCAATGATACACTAAGAAGGATATGATAACTACAATGTCACATTCATGTCTCAATGGAATATCAAGCAATGACTCAACGGGATATCAAACAAGAAAACCATAGAGTAAACATTATAATGAACTAAAACATAAATGCAATACTGTACTTTCCTGAATCCTTGCACAAACTGTAGCCACAAGTAGAGGATGAGGAGAATGTCGATCTAGAAGCTTTCAACCTATAACACATATCGCACCACGAATCATGCACGAAAACCATAAATCAATTCTAATATTCTAGTTCTAAATTCATGGAATAGTGGCTAGTTGGGTTACTAATCTAATAATAATTAATTCTGGAATAATTTACTTAAAAACCTAATTTGACCTAATAATAATCTGAATTTAATCTAAACATACAATTTTGGCCATCAAAAGTCATGTTTCCAATTTTGGAAACCATGGCACGCAAATCGAGGCGTACCATTGACTTTTTAGTCAAACGTTGTGAACTCTAGATTTTGAAAGTTATCCTTAGTATATTTCAGCGCCATGAGAGAGCTGAAATCAACCGTGCCGCTAAATCACGCTTTGGTCAAAAGATATCGCCGTTATGGCTAATCGTGACCAAAACGGTGATCAACCGATCAATTCTGAGTTCAACAGTAAAACTAAAATACTAAATGAATGAAATAATTTCTGAGAAAAATATATGTCGTAGAGATCTGTGTTATCTTTCCAAAACTTCAAACGGTTCATGATTTTGATTTTTGGTTCTCCCGGAATCTCGAAAACACCGAAACGTGTCAAGTTTCGGAAAATCAACACTCTACGAATTTTCCAGAAATTCAGGTTCAGAAATTATGAAAATAAATTCGATATTCAGAAAATATAACTTAATACGCTTCCAATAAAAAAAAACGGCACGCAAAAATGAGGTCCGAGTTGACGGCAATCGCCTCGGGAAGTCGGGGAATCAACCGGATCAAACTCCAAAAGGAGGAGGCTATAATTGATTAGGGTTTGTGAATATACAATGCATATATATAGGAGAGAGAGGCGGTTACTGTAGCGGACGCCAACAGGTGGGCCCCCCGGTTGGATTATTGGGTAATTATTTTTTTAATTCAGAAAATCATTTAAAAATCATTTTAAGTCCAAATAAATCAAAATAAATTGCAGAAAAATCCAAAAAAATTCTAGAAAATTCTAGAAAATATTTCTAAGTGTCTAGAATCTAAATAAAATATTTTAACACAAAATATCATCGTGTGCCCTCACAGTAAATTCCCAAAGACTATAAAATATAAATTCTATATGTTTTAATTATATAAAAATTTCCAAAAATTCTAAAAGATCCAAAAAAATTCTAAAATTTTTTTTTTAGTCATTTAGAGCCCAAATAAAAATATTTGGTCCAGAAATACCCCCGTATGACCTTACAGTAAATCCTGAAAGTCCTTAAAAATAATAAAACCTTAAATATTAAATACCTAAAAATATCCAAAAATTATAGAAAAATGTAAAGTAGCTAAATAATACATATATAAGCTATCTAGAGGTCATATGACCTTAATATGGTCATAGCCCACCTACAAGCTTTGGCATGACTCACAATGGCCATAAAATTAATCATAAACAAATAAAATTAAAAAAAATTAAAAATTTAGGAAGTGGGCTTACAATCAGCACCTCTTTCCTCTCTAAGTATCCAAATATCTGAAGAAAATCTTTTAAAAGAAGAATAAGCAAACTTTAGACCAATTTGGAGCCTAATTATTTTATAACTGAATCCATCAATCAAAAGATTACTTGTATAATAAAGACTAAAAGTAATTCCAAAACAAGTAATTGATGGCCAACATGTTGTACATTAAGGATAATTATTCAAATGACCGCATAAACTGCAATACTTAATTCACAATTTTCTAAGGAGCAAAAGTCCAAATTAGGCACCAAGTAAAATATCCATATGCAAATATCCACTAGATCTTTAAGAATTTCATATACCAAAGTATGATATGACCAAAAAAATATCAACATATTATTACATTCCAAATTTAAACTTCTACATCTTTGACACAATTAAACCTTTCCTTATCCACATAGAAACCATTATGCATAATAATTTAGAGCGAAAGTGATTTCTTTAAACTTACATTTGCCAAAATTTTGTAATTTATGTCGTAGTGCTCCATAATACATGTTCTGTTATATCAAATCAAACCACTGATTCATTATTTATGTAATCTTTTGATTTAATTTTTTAAAAAAAATCAATATACAAATTTATACATCAGTCTGGGATATAGATAAGTAAATGAAACATTAACTCATTTTAATATTCATACTATGCAACCTTTCGAACTTGAGTGTCCGCACCATGGATTTGTTCTCTTGTTCATATAGTAGTCCAAAAAAATGACAAATTTTAGCCATATGAATTAGAGAGTTCAACATAAGTACGTCAGTATTCGGATGATTTAAAAAAATTAATCTTACAATTGAAATCCTAAATTAAATAAGATTAAACAATCTAGGATTTCCATAATACAATAAAAATTGAGCCTAAAATCTTTGATCAAATAATCGAAACCCTAAAATAAATTATATGGAACAATATAGGGTTTCTGAACAATAACAAAAACTGAATCTGAAACTTCAACCTCATGAATCAAACAAGGGAGGCTCTGATACCACTTGTTATAATTTATTTGTACCATGTCGATTCATGAGATGAAGAACATAAATTAAATTGCAGAAGCGTACCTGAATCCATTGTTAGGCTTGATGGATCTTGAAGTGGTCGTCCTTTTATGGGGTTCGATCTTCCAACTTGCTACGATCCTTAATGACAAAGAAGAATCCAAATTCGTTGTCCCTCTCTTTCTGTTGATGAAGATGCAGAAGAAAAAAAAAGAAAACATCTCTTTTCGTGACCGTATAAGTTGGGGACCATAACCCTAATGAATACATATATTTATATATTTTAATATTTCTAATTTGGCCCCTCATCAAATTAGATTTATCTCCGGTATCTACACATTATTTCCATGACAATTATACCCTTAAGCCAATTTTCAAATAGACCACTTTAATTTGACTTAATTATTTAGATAGCCCAAATACAATTAATTTTACATGTGTGGCCCTTAATTATTGAATAATTCCAACAATATCATTCTCTATTATCTCTAACTTTTCAGCGAAAATTGAAGACTAGAAAAAAGAAGAATATTTTTATAAATAAAAAAAGAATGAACATTTAATATATTTCTAAGTTAAATTAATTTATATCGCTTTACTATACAATTTTAAGACTTATTATTACTTATTTGTCATGGTTTACGTGTATCCAGTTTTCTTTACAACAATCTCAAGAACTTTTTTGAGAAATTTTGAGTGGCACCCCACTTTTGTTTACCATATTTACGGTGCACCCCACAAGTTTACAATAATGTAAGATACCCTCACTTTTGACGGTTTTTGTCCAATATGGACGGTCAACTGGGTTGACCCAATTTTTTTGACAAAAATACCCCCGACCTCTTGTCTTCTCCACCATGTCTCTCGCGCCCCCCTCGCCGCTGCCGCCCCCCCTCCTCGACCTCGTCACCCCCGTCCCCGACCTCCCGACCTTGCTGTCCCCCCTCCCCGACCTTGCTGCCCCCCTCCCCGACCTCGCCGCCCCCTCCCCGACCTTGCCGTCCCCCAGAGCCTCCCTTCTGACGCCAAACTCGACAAGCGACTCTACGTTCGGCTTCACACGATCCTCCAGCCCAAAGCCGAGGATGTGGGGCCTCTTCTCCAGCAGCCACGCGACAGCGCCGAGCTCCCTCCGGGTAGCGCACGAGCACGGCGCCGAGCTCCCTCCGGGCGACGCTGCAGCCGAGGACGAGGGGGTAGGAGTTGATGTCGTCGACGGTAAGGCCGAGGGAGTGGAGAAAGTCGATGCACTCGCGTATGACCTGGACGGTGACGGGGAGCTCCAGGCCATCGAGCTCGTCCGGGAGGATGTCGAGGCCGCGAAGGAAGTCGTAGATACGGGAGCGGTTCCCGGCGGAGTCGCGCTTGAGCTGGAAGAGGGTGGGCCGGAGGTAGAGAGAGGTGGGGGACGGGTCCGGGTGGCGAGGTTGGGGAGGTCGGGAAGGGGGCGGCGCTAGGGCCCCGCGAAGGGGGGCGGCGCTAGGGCCCGACGAAGGGGGCGACGGAGGCACGCCGACGGCGGGGAGGGGGCAGACACTGAAAACATAAGGGGATACGAGAAATAAGACAAGGGTATTTTGGTCAAAAAAATGGTCAAAGGGGTTGACCGTAAGTTGGGGACGAAAACCGTCAAAAGTGGGGGGTACTTACATTATTGTAAACTTGTGGGGTGCACTGTAAATATGGTAAACAAAAGTGGGGTGCCACTCAAAATTTCTCAACTTTTTTTAACTATGGTATAGTCAAATCATGGCCCCGCCTTGGGGGCTGGTGAAGGAAGTCATGTGCTCAAGTCTAAGCCTAAGCAAAATAAATAAGTACCGAATTCGAGTGACTCTTGTGGTTACCGAAAAGAGATATAAGATCCAGGCTGAATGGCGGAAGATCGGTGTATCGAGCTACGGGGACGTATTATTTTTTCTATTTATTTGGTAGGAGTTGGAGATAGTAGGTCCAACATACATGCAATGCACCGTACACTAAGTTCCGTACGTGTCGTCGGACATCTCAAAAATAAAAATAAATAATTAAGTAAGGGGGCGGATCAGAAGTTCCGCCCACGAAGTCCCGCGGGAGATCCATCGTCATCGACCGTTGGATCGAGTAGACGTACGCACGGACCCTCTGTTCTGATGGTGCAGGAGGACGAAACTTTGACGGGACTCTGTGGACGGATCATTTGATCTGTCCCCAATAAGTAAATAGATAAATGTTTTTTGTCGGTAGTTTAGTTTAGACCTTATTAATGCATCATTTCTTTTGTAGAATGAAGATGACCGAGGAAGTTGCAGCCTCATGCCCCACCTCACACTCACACAACCATTAAACAAGCTAGAGCCACCAATATACCACCACTATCTTAAAATTACGGAATGAATCCTTACGTAAAATAATATAGTAATGTTTAATTTATTTTATTTCATAAAAATTTAGGTCGCATTTTGTTTTCCATCATGAATATCCATTTTTACGATATATTAATATTTATTAGCAAAGAAATATAGTTCTAAAAGATTCTCAATTTTCACAATTCAGATTCCTACTCAAATAAATATTCTTTATTTTTTTTGGCAAATGATAAGGACATTACTAAAATTGATAGTTAGCACGGGTAAGGGGCAACACACATTAGTTGTATTTTTGTTGGGAATTGTCATCAAAACTAATTGGGAACAACACATATTAGTTCTCTCATATTTTCTCTCTCTGATTCTCTTCTCTAATGACCCTACCTCTCTTTCTATTCCTACTTTCTTCTCTCCACTTCGTCTTTCTCTCTTTATGATTCACCAATGGGTAGTTTTTCGAAGTTTTGAATCAACTTTTGGAGTTTCGAACGTCATATTTCCATATATTTCCATTGGGACCAACACATGACTTGAAATTTTTTTGGCAGTCCTATCAATAGTCAGGATTGTCAAATTTTTTGGCATTACTAAGACAAAAAAGTTAATGTCTTAACTATTGTTATGACTGCCAAACTGTTGGCAGTCCTAAGACAATGACTACAACGATTCTAAAATTTTGGTTATGCGTTATTTATTTTCAAATATTGTATTTTGTTGTAGTCGCCAAAGTAGGAAAAAAAAGAGCCCCGCAAAGGGATAAGTTCAAGGAAAGAAAAAGAAGCACCCGACGATGTTGAAGAGCAAAGCACAACAAGCTCAGCCGACAATGATTTGTCCTTCAGTACAATAGAGTCAGAAATGACCTCTCCAGGTAGATCACTTTGACTGCGTAATACCAAAATGCATTCGAAGAAGAGAGATCATCTAACTCCTGCTTCAACTTCTTTTGATGATAACGAAGAAGTGACCATCCACCAAAGAAGTCGAATAATGGGTATGGACCTTTCTGAAGAGTCTGCTTCTAAGGAGACTCGTCCCAACGGTTGCTCTCTCATGAAATTCTTTGAATACCATATTACCTAACATATATGGAATGGCAAGACTAGTACATTATGTTATGTTTTCCATTAATTATAATTTTTTAGTTTTAATTTTATTTCACATGTCTATATTTTTAGGAGACTGGAGGGGTACTTAAGAGTCATTAACCATGGAAAGAATGTCAGACTAGGGGTTTCGACAAATTAGACGATGGCATTTGGAGAAATTGTACCCATAAGTATGCACTATCTAATGAAGTACTCATATAGGATGGTCGACAACGCACTAATATCTGCATTCCTTGAGCGGTGGCATCCGGAGACCAATACCTTCCATTTCCCAATTGGGGAGATGACGATTATCCTAAATGACGTTCATTATATTTTGGGGCTTATAGTAGACGGTAGGGGTCATGATTCATACTAATGATAACCCACAAAAATGGAATAATGAGCTCATGTCACGGGTTGTTGATTCTCTGGGGTTTGAACCAGATCATTTGATAAATATTTTCGACTTCAAAAAGTCGTACGACCTTCCAATAATTTTTTTTGGAAGACGAGATAAAGGATAGAGAGCCTGATAGTGATGAAGTTGACAAGGAATAATTGAGTGATCAAGAGGTTCATAGACATTGATGTTTAGCTTAGGCATTGTCGACATTTCAGACAGTTCCAGAACGTCAATACATTCAAAATATATCTGGAGCTTCAAAGACGTCTACAACTTGGCTGATATTTCTTGGAAAAATAGTATACTAGCATACCTTTATCTCGAGCTTGTGGTTGCATACCATGTAGGATCCATGACAGTATCGTGTTATATAACTCTTTTGCATGTACAATAACTTCGTTTTCACTCTGATATATACATAATGTGATATTTTTATGGTTAATTGTGATACTTATTGTCTACATACATGCATGGATATATGAGTAGTTTCCTAATCTTATGCGGGCTACAGTTAATATGGAACACGATGAGTCCCTCGCTAGGATGTGCAGTTGGAGGTCGAATAAGGAAGATGTGAAACTTTCGCATAGGTTGGCCGCCCTAAGGATTGAATTTGATGATATTTTACAAAATAGGTGATCGATCACTCTTAATTTCATTCATTTACTTAACTTACTTTTGCCTTCATATCCATGATAATAATTTTCAAATAGTTTGGAATTCTTATGTGGATCTACGAGATACCACTCATCACATTAAACTTGTATCTCTATTCCATGGTATCATCAACTACCATGAGATCAAGGAACCTTATATATGTTAGAGAGAGTGCTTCAGCAGTTTGGGTACGTTACACGTACAAAGGTATCAACACACTCATTAAAATTGGTGTCGGACCCAAGAGGAAAGAAGTCCTTAAATTATATATGTTGCATCGATCTACAACAACGTGTCGATGTCTGGGGATGAGTGGCATCGTCACTACTTAGTGTAGAGGAACAAGAAAACATTGTTCATAGTTAGGATTGTAGCAACGACTACATGCACTACTATGTTAGATATGGGCATCCAAGAGTGGTGTACCCCAATAGTCGTAGAGAGGGTGAAACGTCGATACAATCCTGCCAACCGTCAAAATCAGTCTTGCTTGTGGCACTAACTAAAATTGTAAGAAAAAACTTGTTTTGTAACATTTAAAGTTTGAATTTGCTTAGTACTTAACAAAATTTTTTGTTTTAACTTATATAGACCAACGAAGAAGCTTGGTAAGGCTCCAACAGCTTCCTAGGAGAAAAAAAAGAAAATTGTGAGTGAGCAGTTATGGAATAGCGACAATATCGAAGACTTTTAACTATTTGAAAGTGTGTAGAGACGTAGTTGTGTTTGATTTTTTTTGATAAGAAAGAGTGCTTTATTCATTAATAGAAATAGAGGGAGGGTACAAAGGAGAAATGTCACACCCCAGATTTAGAATACCGGAGAGCAGGAGAATAACTCAGCCATCTACGTATTACGGGTAGATGAATATCGTATAATACGATCAATACTGTCTATAAGACAAGGGGGTGCATACTATATACAAGTCTTACTAGGGTTACTTAACCTCTATTGTCCCAATCATTCAATAAAAATTAGTAAATAGAGAACATGTAAGAATAAGCAGTTCGACGTCCCAAACGCTCAGTCAAAATATTCTTGAGATCTGACTTTATAAAACAAAGCCAGATGATATAACACGGTATACAAAATCGTTATCAGCTGCAGTCTGACTTAGTTACAATTATGTAAAAGTAAGTGCAAGACAGTCCGACTAACATGTCGGTGCCAAACGACAAAAGTAAAGTAAGTAGCAAAATGAGCAGGAAAGAAAATAACGCACTCATGTCCTCCTGTGATCATCCCTCTAGTATTGACCATCTTGGGGGTGGAAGTAAGCTGAGTCCTCAGAAGCTGGCTCTAAATCTGGCCATGCAAAACCAGAGAGGTTAGACCTCAAATAGTAAGTATCAAAAAGGAAGCACGACGTGAAGAATTAGAACCAGTGATAAGAGTTAAGAATATGATAAATAAGTCTCTGCTTGCTACTGGGATTCACACAACATCACGACACTTCAAGCCAACTTTCCAACCAAACAAGGACAGAAGTTGACCCGTCATGTCCTGACATTCTGATCATCTCAGTAGTTAGCAGAGTAGGTACAGTAACAAACAAATCAATTTAAACGACAATACAACTACTACGGCTTGCTAACTGTAAGTTCCAAGTTGCCCTAAAAATATACAATAAGGGATTCCTCAATTCTTACAATGTACGAGAAAGGCTAGTCTATCCAATAATCAATTGTGCCAATCATAAATTAGACGTGTCCCAGCAGGATGCCCGTCATCAATATAAAAAAATATAAACAGATACCACTCCTTGTCCGTGTGGCAGATTTGCAGTATCCGTGGGAACCAGCCGGCATGTCAGGGCACTAATTATCCCAAGATAGCTGCCATGTAAGAACTCGGGAATCCATTCTCTCCATACAATAGTTATTTTATTTAACTTAATAGTCCCTACGTTAATTGAAATCTCATGCCGTGGATCATGGTCATTCAAAATGAGTACTTCTGTACAGATTACGATATGCATAACTCTACAATGATGCCCGTATATTTAGGTACACATGCTACTTTTGTTGTATTATATAGCGTAATGCAACAATTAAACCTAGCCACGGGATAATCATGCCTTGACTGTAAGATACATATGCTGCTTTTGTAGAAAGAAGTTGAAGTTAGCACGTATCCATATGCCAATATTCGGGATCGCTAGTTGATCGCAATGGTTCATGGTTCATACAATAACGTGTCTCATTCAATTCAATAAGACGACTAGCCAGTCTTTTAGTTCCAACTAGGAACGCATGATCAATCATTTAGTCTAGGTAACAATCGATGTCAATTCGTGACAAAGTATCAAAGTCAAACTAGTATTTAGTATGGTCGAGCCTTTAACTCTCAGGGTTAAGTACCAGTGATACGGATGCCCACAAGCCAACCAGACATGGGGCACACTCCACACAACAATATGTATTAAAATACTAACATGCGTCAAGTGGCACAATCCAGCGAAATGCACGAGAAAAGATGAAATGCTCGAATTCGACGAATCGCACGGGATAAGACAGATGTCACAAATTTAGCGAAACATACGGACTGAAACGACTGTTATGTGCACACAGGTGGAGAATGCACTGATTCACTATGGGCGCATAGTAGTCCCTTTGGAAGCATAACAGTTCCTTTGGAAGCATAGTAATTCATTTGGGAGCATAGCAATTCCTTTGGGAGCATAGCAATTCCTTTGGGAGCATAGCATGCCTTTGGGCGCATAGTGCATTTAGACGCATAGCATGCCTTTGGGCGCATAACATGCCTTTGGGCGCATAGCATGCCTTTAGGCGCATAGTGCCTTTGGGCGCATAACATGGACGCTTCTGCACCAGCAAGCTTCGGCCATGGAGTTTCAAAAACTTCCAATAGCCATAACTTGGGCTATCGGACTCGGAATTGGACAAAATAAAGGTCAAAACTGACTAGAATTGAATTTTTTACAACATGGAATAACTTATTTTTGAAAACAACAAAGTTTGATAGATCAAAACTATAACTACCGTGGTTCTTATTACGTATTTTGTATACGTGTACGTATTTTGATTCATGGCATGTCTCATTGCATGGTTTATTTCGGCATTTTATTTTGCTTGGTTCGGTTAGGTGGCTTGGTTCGACATGGCTTGGTTTTTCATGTGAACCAACCCCCACCTACCCTCTCAGCCTTCCTTTAACAGCCGCCCAATACTCTCTCTCTTTATTACTTCTTTTATTAACTCTTATTCTTCCTCACTATTACTCTCTTCACCTACCAGAAAGAGGTTTAGGCAAGTGCAACTTGCTTCATGGAGAAACTCAATTTTATTGTTCTATTTTCTTCTCCACAAGATTCTAATCCACTTTAGTACTTAGTATTTTCAAATTTTATGGCTTATTTCATGTAGATCTAAGTTTCTAGCATTTTGATCTTCTTGGTTTTGATCTACTAAAATGACTTGTTTTTGGAAACTAAGAGTTCCTTGTAGTATGCATTCTGATTTTAGGCAAGTTTGGTTTTGGGATGGCCGGACTTCATCAAGTCTTGGCCGAGATGGAGTTCCTCGAGTTCCTGAGCTTTTACGCATGATTGTATTGGCCATGGGGAGAAGACGGAGTTTTACGCACACGTTCTAACGTGTTAGCGTAGTATTTAGCCTTACGCCCATATATTACGTGTCAGCGTGTTATCTCAGCCTTTTATGCCCACGTTTTATGTGTCAGTGTGTTATCTCAACCTTTTATGCCCACGCAATTGCGTGCCAGCGTACTCCGGTTTATGCTAAGTTCCTACGAATTTTACGTTCGGGGCTCTCCCGCTCGCGTAAAATCGTGCTCGCATTCCCTGGCTCGAGCAGACTCTCGTGAGCGTAAATTTTTGCTCGAGTGTTTCCTCGCGTAGAGCCCACTCGCGTAGAGTTTCGCTCGGGAGTTTGCGTGCGTAGAATCCTACTCGCGTAAAATCTTACGCGCGTATAATCTCGCTTGCGTAAAGCCCGACTAGCGTAAATACCACCCACGTGCACCCTTGCTCGCGCTAGCGTAGAGCCACTCTACGCTTGAGGCCCTTGGCCTAGCGTAGAGGCTCACTCGCGTAGAGCTTTGGGCCCTTGTGCATCCGATTATCTTTCTAAAGCCTTGCACTTTTCATGAATTGACAAGCACGGATTGAGTGATGTGACCGGATCAATAATGATACATGGCATTGTGTGGAGTAAATATGACATGACCTGACAGGATATGATAAGCTAGCATGATGGGAACTATTGAAAGACTGTTGTGTCGGCTTGTATGACATGACTATAATAAATGGTTTGGACACCGTGGACGATTGTGTTTGTACAATAAATCAATATTGTCTTGAATCACGTCTAGGACGGGGACCCCTGAATACCACGGTCAGGGGTACCTACTGAAAATTGACTAAGGCTAATAACTAGAATAAATCAGTAGTCATGAAGAGATTTCTTCGCTATAGGCAATCCCGTTATCTGGACGCTCGAGTGGACTTGTAGCCTGCCGATGAGTAGGGCACATTTCCAGCACACTGTCAAGTGTTGCCCTATCAGGGATGGATATTCGACCTGGATAACCTGGATGGTCTGCAGGGCTTGTGGCTGTTGGAATAATCTTATTGTATTTTGCTAGTAACTAGGCCTGTGATAACCCTAGTTAGTTAAAGTATCAAGCCGTACTCATTGCGTGGTCGTGATTGTTTGGATGTAGTCTAGTACAGTTTAGTCTTGTCCTGATCCTGTACAAGATTGTGGTATGACCTGATTTCTTGTGCTTTACTTATCGATAAACGATGAGAAACCAAGTTCCGTTCAGATGAAGAGTTACAAACCCGGTCCTTGTTTGGTTTAAGGGTTGTAACTTGGCTATCTGAATAGTTCCATGATTATCTTATCATATATCGTCCTGCTTATCTATGATTACCTTAACAATAAAGATCAGGGGACCAGTTCTGTTCAGGCGAAGGGTTGCAATCCCGGTCCTTGTTTGGTTTAAGGGTTGTAACTGGCTCCCGGGGCAGTTTTGTGTCCTCTTCTCATTTATTGTCCTATTGCACCCCGTGTCATGCTTATCATATTTTACAAGATTGTGACATGACATGATTACCTATGCTTGCCTTAACAGTAAGGATCATGGGCAAGGTTCTGTTCAGGCGAAGGGTTACAACCCCGGTTCTTGTATGGTTTAAGGGTTGTAACCTGGCTTCCGGAGCAGTTCTTTATCCTCTCTTCATTTATTGTCTTATTTTACCCTATGTCAAGCTTTTCATGTTTACTTTACCAGCAGTATTTGAGACGGATTTCTATTCAGGTGAAGGGTTGTAACCCCGGTCCTTGTTTGGTTTAAGGGTTGCGACCTGGCTACTTGAATGGTTTCTTCATACTCAATTTATTATTGTTGTCCCTGTTATTTATCAGTATCTTTATAATTATCTTTAATATTCATTTATGATGTGCTAGTTTTAGTTTCTAAGTGAAGCCTCCTTTGTGGCACTTGCTCTTTCTAGGGTCTGACCCAGCTGGTTTTGTATGGCCAGATATCGGAACAGCTCCAGAGGATCTACCTACCTTCCAGCCAGATGGTGACCACCAGGCGTAACCCTGCCAACGAGTGGATTTATTTTCGACTCTTCCACTTTATTGTAAAATATTCTTTTGAGGCGTTTAGCCGGCGAGCACGTGTTCGCTCGTATTGTACCTTTATTTATTGTCTGCCTACAGGCTGTAACATGATTGACAAATCCTAGGGTTGATCA
The DNA here is from genome assembly GCA_029216955.1 of Iris pallida. Lineage (NCBI taxonomy): Eukaryota > Viridiplantae > Streptophyta > Magnoliopsida > Asparagales > Iridaceae > Iris > Iris pallida. The sequence goes on from JANAVB010001800.1 coordinate 46,837,983, forward strand.
TGTATGACTGAAACTCTTGTTAGTCTTGACATTTTGTACGACTAGCTTCATGATCATCCAAGTATATAATGTATGGGACGCCTTGCTATTATATATTTGGTGCTCTGACATCTTATAAACTGTTATTGCTTGCTTGAGATTGAGACAACAGGCTTGTTCATGACCATATGAGACTGATGGCTTGTAGTTAAACCCTCATGTATCTAGACAGCCGTGACCGTAAAGCGGGGTGGGTTGTACTTCAATATACGCAGCTGGCTATGTACGCCCCCGCTCTCTAGTATTCTGGTTCTGGAGCGTTACATGGTTTAAGTGGTGGCCCATACAGGTCTTGTAAATCATGATATGTGAGGGTTTACCAGATAGATGTCTCAATCAGTACTCGCCCTTGATCTATGTTCGTATCCTCTTAATCCATGAAGTCTTGACCTGATCACATGCTTATATCGTTGATCTGTCCTGGTCCTTCCTTATTGTTTTCTATGTCGCCTTCTTCAGCGGCATTATTCCTGGTCCTACCGATCGGCAAGGCGGAGCACCTTCCGTGGACCAGCAGTAACCCGGAGATCAAGCCCAACATTCAGGAATATCTTCCAGAGTCATATCTACTGGAGGAGAGCCACCAGTTCAGCCCATCTAGCCTGCAGAGCCTAATGATGATGGCACCTTGGTGGGTCTCATCAGGACATTGTTAGCTCCCCATGACCGTCGAAAAGATGCCTTACACCAGGCAGTGGCAGATGCTCTGACCAGAGGAGGTCATCAAGGTAACAGTGCGGCCAACAGCTTCAAGCGCTTGAACCCTCCATTCTTTGATGGTAGCGAAGATGCTATTGCCGCAGATGCTTGGCTTCAGGTTGCAGAAGTGATTCTAGAAGCGGCGAAGATGCCCGAGAACGAGAAGGTGGCCATGGTGCGCCTGCAGTTATTGGATCTTGCCCGCAGCTGGTGGACGTCACAGGCCGTTGGATTAGTAGCACCTATTGCTTGGGCAGTATTTCGAGAGAGATTCCAGACCAAGTATTTCGTTGCTGTAGCTCGATACGATCTACGGACGAGGTTCACCAATCTGAAGCAGATGGGCAGGATGGTCGACGGATATGCGGTCGAGTTTTCGAGACTTAGTCGGTTTGCTCCCACCTTGGTAGCGACCGAGTTCGATAGAGCCCAGCAGTTCCAGTAGGGGCTCCATCTCGAGATCTTATTAGCAGTAGAGCAGTTTAAGCATCAGACTTTTGATACGGTATTGAGAGCAGCCAGGAGGCATGAGTATACCTCCCAGAGGATCGTGGATAGGACCGGGGGTCGGAAGCGATCCCACGGCCAGATGAACCAGTCTTCAGCACCAGCCCCGGCAGCTAGGGCTTTAACCATTGGAGCTCCGAGCCGGGCGGCCTCAGTGACATCGGTTCAGCATTCAACCCCGATGTACCCTCAACAGCAGAAGCAGAAGCATTCTTCCGCAGTGGGATGTTCACACTGCGGGAAGCCAGGACATGTGGTATCAGAGTATCGCAAAGCACAAGTATTGTGCTTGGTTTGTGGTGCCCCGGACCACAGGGTTGGGAACTGCCCGAACAGGGGGGCGTTCCTCTTCATCAGCCTTCTCTAGTCCTTCGGTGAGAGGACCAGCACCTGTCCAACAGCAGCAGCAGTACCCGTTCTCGAGGCTATTGTCGACGCAGGCCCAGGCATTCCAGCAGCAGAGACCGCAGCAGTATGCCCAAGCCCAAGCCCTGATCCAGAGCAGACAGAGAAGTTTTCAGCAGAGGGGACTCGTACCCAGAGGACATGGTCAAGTGCTGGCTTTGACCATGGAAGAAGAAGGATTGGCACCAGGTGAGGTGGTGGCAGGTACTATTCTCATCAACACCTTTCCAGCTTCGGTATTATTTGACTCTGGTGCTTCGCATTCGTTTATGTCTGTATGATTCGCGACATGGATAGGACTGGAGCCCGAGTCATTATCAGTAAGGCTCAATATACTTACTGGTAACGGTCTTGTGGGAGTAGATAGAGTATTTTCCTCGTGTCGGATCGTAGTTAGCGGTAGAGAATTTCCCGCAAGATTGATAGAGTTTTCGATGGCCGATTATGATGTGGTCTTAGAGATGGATTGGTTGAGGGACCAGTATGCTAGAATAGACTGCCACATTGGCAGGGTTGTTTTTAGCATTCTAGGCGAGCAAGAGTTTTTCTTTTCCCGAGGCAAATTGAACCTTCTTCTCCAGTGTTGCGGATGGCAGTAGCAGCAGTGCTGTTACCTCGGATAGTCGAGGAGTTTCCAGATATTTTTCCAGAAGAACTTCCAGGAATGTCGCCAGAGTGAGAGATCGAGTTCACTATAGACTTGATTCCCGGATCAGTCCTAGTGTCAGAGAGAGTCTACAGGATGGCGTCTTCAGAGTTAGAGATATTGTACAAGATGATTGAAGAACTTAGAACTAAGAAATTTATTCGAGTTAGTGGATCGCCTTGGGGAGCCCCGATGCTTCTTGTGAAAAAGAAGGATGGTACGTCCAGGTTATGTGTAGATTATCGTACCTTGAACTCAGTGACAATCAAGAACAGATACCCTCTCCCGAGGATAGATGACTTGTTTGATCAACTCAAGAGGGCAGCAGTATTCTCGAAGATTGACTTACAGTCAGGATATCATCAGATCAGAGTCAGAGAGTAGGACATCCCGAAGATAGCTTTCAGATCCCGGTATGGGCATTGGGAGTTCCTTGTTATGCCATTCGGAGCAACCAATGCGTCGGCCGTATTCATGGACCTGATGAATCATGCCTTCATGCCTTATTTGGATCAGTTCGTGATTGTGTTCGTAGACGACATCTTGGTCTACAGCAAGAGTAAAACGAAGAATGAGCAGCATCTCAGAATTGTCCTCCAGATTCTCAGAGAGCACCAGTTGTATGCCAAGTTTAGTAAATGCGAGTTCTGGCTCGATCGTATTTCATACTTGGGTCATATCATCACCAGAGGAGGAGTACAAGTGGACCCCCAAAAGATCATGGCTATTGAGACATGGCCAGTACCTAGCACAGTTACAGAAGTTTGCAGTTTTCTTGGCTTGGCCGGCTACTACCGACGATTTGTTTCAGACTTTGCTCGAATTTCAACACCATTGACCCAGTTGACCTGCAAAGATGTGCAATTTGCTTGGGCAGCAGATTGTCAAGATTCTTTTGAGAAGTTGAAGCGAGATTTGATGATGGCACCCATTCTCACACTTCCAAATGGGACCGGAGGATTCTCAGTGTATTGTGATGCTTCAGGCAGAGGTTTAGGATGTGTTCTGATGCAGCATGGGAATTTAATAGCTTATGCGTCACGTCAACTTTGTGATCATGAGAAGAATTATCCAACCCATGACTTGGAACTGGCAGCGGTAGTATTTGCACTTAAATTGTGGAGGCACTACTGTAGGAGCGTAAAAATGCTTTATTTTGACTAAAGGAATTGAAGATTCTACGCAAGCAACTCTTTATGAGCTATTTTACGCCAAGGCCATTTGCATTAAGTTACTTTACACCAAGGCAGTTTTACGCTTGCAAATAAACTGTCAGGCCGTATTTAATGCGGAAGATTTGATTTGACAGAATGATTATGCTGACAGCATGCAACACAGAAGTCGAGAAGATCGGATTTTCACCAAACTCGATACTTGTCGTATGGTGTGGAAAGAAGGCTATTTTTACGCTCAATAAAATTACTTCTTTTTTACGCACGATAGTTATGTGAGCTTTTACGCTCAAGGCTATTGTGAGCGTAAAGTCTATTTGGGCTAAGTTTTACGCTCAAGGCTATTTTAGCTACTTTACGCTAGAAAGTTTTATTTGGGTTGTTTTTACGCCAGTTGCCACTTTATGCTCGGAGCATATTTTGGGTCGTTTTTTACGTCCGATCCTTCCTGACTACTTTGGAACGTGGTTCATCCACGTGACTTTCATGCCACATTTATTGAGGAACGTGTGTACGTGCTCCCTATTTTTGTTGAAATAATGGGACACGTGTCAACATACGTAGAGGATGACTTCCTGTGAGCCCCTGTTTTTCAAAATTTTATTTAATTGTTAATCAATTATTAATGCCATATTTAGCCTTAAAATATTTATTATGATTTTTAGGAATGTTTTTAGAATTTTTGAATGAGTTTTAAATACTAAAATAACATTTTACAATTAATTGAAATGTTTTAATATCATTTTGTAATATTTAGAATTATTTTAATATAGTTTTGTAATTTATTAAATTATTTTAATTGTAGTTTTTAATAATTAGAATTGTTACAGTGTTAGTTTGTAAATAACTAATTGTTTTTAATGTGGGATGCAAATTTTAATTTGCATTTAGGCACTGGAAGGACCTATCTGTAATTACCTAAAGTCTAGGGACCCTAATGCTAAATTCTATTCTACCCACCCCGACGACTCGGCTGACCGACTGCCACGCCGACGACGACCCCCGCGTTTCCTCGGCCGACCTAGCCCCAGCCCGACCGACTCAGACCCCCTATAAGAACCCTTCATCCTCCCCGACCCAACCACCACCACCCCGACCCATCTACGACGACCACCGCCACATTCTTCCCCAAACCCCTAAACAAAACCCTAACTCCGACCATCCACCCAAATCCACCCCCACGACGATCGTCACCGCCCCAACCACCATCAACCGACGCGCAGTGACGAGACGAGTCGATCGCCGCCCGAGCGCCACCGCCCCATCGCCTCCTCCGCCGTCCAGCACCCCTGAAACCCTCTATTGGAGACGGACACGTAAGTGGCAGTGTCGTATTGTGTCGTGCGTGTCTCGAATCGACATATGTCGTTCGCCAGGACACGACGAACCCAACGCTGTGCTCGGACATGCGTTTCATGACTCGTACGTGTCGTGCATAGCACGGACACGCAGACTCTGTGTCCGAAACTGTCAGGACACAGAGTTGATTTATGGGTTTACTGATATTTTAACTAAAACCTAAATAATACTAATCAAAACCCTCCCCCTAACACAAGCTCGGGCTGACCCCCTGGCCAGCTCGACCCGACTCAGGAACCCGACCCATAGGGCCGAGTTCGAGCCCCCTTTGTGAGTGTTTGTTTCTTTTTCTTTTTCTTTTCTTTTTTTTTCTTTTGTTTTTTTTTGTTTT
>JANAVB010001800.1:46853183-47041801 GCA_029216955.1 Iris pallida
TATTGGAGACGGACACGTAAGTGGCAGTGTCGTATTGTGTCGTGTCCGTGTCTCGAATCGACATATGTCGTTCGCCAGGACAAGACGAACCCAACACTGTGCTCGGACACGCGTTTTCATGACTCGTACGGGTCTTGCATAGCACGGACACGAGACTCTGTGTCCCAAACTGTCAAGACACATAGTTGATTTTTTGGGTTTACTGATATTTAACTGAAACCTAAATTATACTATCAAAACCCTCCCCCTAACAACAAGCTTCGGGTTGACCCCCTGGCCAGCCCGACCCGACTCGGAACCCGACCCATAGGCGGAGTTCGAGCCCCCTTTGTGCTGTGTTGTCTCTTTTTTTTTTTTTTTTTTTTCTTTTTGTTTTATATTATATCTATATATTATTATATATATGTATACATGTATTTGTATATATATATGCATTTATATATATATATATATATATATATATATATTTATATTTAGCACTTTATATTATATATGTGTGTGTGTGTTGTGTGGGTATATAATATATATATATAATCTATATATAGATATATATATATATATATATGTATATATGTTCAGTGTATATATAACTTTATAGTTAAGTATTATATATATATATATATATATATTATATATATATATATATATATATATAAAATAATATATATTATATATATATATAGATATATATATATATATATATATATCTATATATATATGTATTTTAACATATGTATGTATATATCCATTTATGTAAATATTTATATATTATATGTATATATAAATATTGTAGTCATACATTTTATATATGTATTTCACCTACTAGTATAAATTATTATTATGTAATATACTTGTCATATTTACATGACTGCTATGTATACTTTCACATAGTTAAAATATTAATATTAATATTTATTATGTATTTTACGTCTTTGTATTTTTTGTGTATTTTAATTACTGCAAACATTGGTGTCCAAGCCTAGCATGGATTTTTGGGCCCAAATGTGTTTTCACAGATTAAGACCTGTATAAGTCATATTGGACTTGATTCATGGCCTTGGGTCCTGTATTTGAACTTTGGTTCAAATTATATCATGGACAAAATACGCAGATAATTAATTATTTAATTTCAGTTAATGTACCATGTTGTTTTGAATTTCTAAAAATACTTTAAATTGCTGTTTAAAATTCTGGAAAATAGTATTTATACTATGTTAATTTATCAAATTTAGTATAATTTTTACAGTATTTGATTTATAGTTTTGCCACTGTTTTGGCATACGAACAAAACTCATTTTCTGTGTACTTGGAAAAACTGATTTTTATAAAATACTTGTACTGGTTAATAAATTCCAAAACAATTATAATAAATTTCTATAATTAACAAGGATCATTTTGGTACATTATTTTATATAAAATTAAGTTTTTGTCTCTCAAAAATTGTTGGAACATAATGTTCATTTGATTTATTTATGGAATAATTACGACTTGCAACTTTTGTGTTATTTTTGAGTTTAGCCGTGTTGAAACTCACCCCTCACTAGTGTAAAGACCCTAGAAAGTTAGCTATAGTAGTATGTCACCCCACATTGGTCTCCTATGCTAAAGTCATCATTTTGGCTAGGTGTCCAGTCACAAGTCGTGTTGCACAATTAGTGTCTTAGTATTTTAGCTTAGTGTAAAAACTAAGCTTATGTATTTTTTCTACAGTGACGAGTTACCAGACATCTATAGCACTTTTATCGCAGCTTGCTTTGCTAGAGGCAAGTACTTTCTACAAACTTTACATATTGTTACATAAATGAACTGCAAATCCAACCATGTTAAATGCTGATCCTTGGGGTAGCAAGTTAAATATCACATGTTGTACTTTTCATTACTACTATGCTTAGAACAGTCTTTATGTATCTCTCACATGATTAGAATATGGGTTATGGAAAAACTGACAGTTGAGTACGTGATCATGCCCCCCTATAGTAGCGAGCGAGGTCGCATTTTATATGCATACCTTGCCGCAGGCCATTATCCAGCATTTCTGTACGGATGTACACCTATGCTTGTAGACTTGTACGTATGTACATTTTATTTACATGTACCACAGTATATTGTACACCTATTGACGATTACGCACCTGCTACAGTTTTAAACATTACATATACATCTGTCTTTATGACATATGTGCTTGCCATGATAGATTATGTGATACCATGTTTCCAGATTCCTCTTATGTTCATTTCCATGTTCCATATGCTAGTTTGCTAGAATCAGTACTTGCTCTCGTCCTGACAGGATAACGTTGTAGGTATCCTTACTGAGGAGGAGTTACTCTGCGACTCATATTATGGAGACACTGTCGAGGACCCGGCTTTGCTTTACGAGGATGTTCCTGCGGAAAACTCGTCTAGTTTGCGTAGTTGCTTGGGATATTAGTGTAGTCATGTATTAGACTACGTATTTTGTAACTGGACATGTATCCAGTTTTACATTTCAGACTTGTACTTTGGACTTATTTCTATATGAGACGACTTTTGTGTTTGGAGCATTTATGACTTTTATTCACTTATAGAACTGTTAGCACATTTAGTCTTATCTTGTATCTCTAGAACAGCTTACTGCGCTTTATCTCAAGCACAGGCTGGACATGACTCGGCCCGACCCAACAATTTGGGTAGCGAGTCGTGACACTTCCATCGTGGGTGACAGTTACCAGCATAAAAACCCAATTTTGTTGCTTTTACGCACAATGGGTCAAGTCTATAAATAGACTTATTTTTTACATCAAAAGGATCATGAGCAGAGAGATAGGAGAGAATACATAGAGATTAGAGCCTAGAGACTTTGATTTTCCAGAGCATTCTTCTTCAACTTTTCTTCCAGACCAGAGTGAAGCAAAGCAGGAAAGCATTCGACCTCGCCATCAGTGCCCAAGTGCGTCGATACCTTTCTGGTGACTTAGTTCTTCTGGCTGTTCATCTTCTAGCAGTACTCTTCATCATTATTGTATGGTCCAAGGAACAAAGTGATCGCCTTCAGATCAGACTTCCATAGCAATACTTCCCAGAACATTTGTACTTTCTGTACTTTTTCTCGTTTATTTTTAAAAGCCAATTTTAGGAATTTTGTTAAGTGAAACAAAATGGCGACTCTGCTGGGGACGACCTTCTCCTCTGACGAGGAGGCAATTGCTCAATACAATGATGTGTCGATCGGATCAACAAAGAAGACTCTAGTTGTACACTTCGACCAGACTGCCTACGAAGAAATGCTTCGAACTGGGGGTGGTACTCGCTGCTCCAATGTCCAGAAATCGAGGAAGGCACAAAAAGTTTGGATTCCCAAATCCAAAGCATCCTCGGATCTCCCTGCTGTCTCTGAAGGCAAAGGAATCCTTCCTACTCCTGTTGTGGAGGCTCCCATCTGTGATGAGGCAGTCTCTACTTCGGTGATACGTCATAGGCGTAAATATCGGTCTCGTTTGTAATGTGGCAGACCCTCCTGTTTTACGCTCTGAGCGTAAAAATTAGGTTTTACGCTCTGGGCGTAAAAATCAGGTTTTACGCTCTGGGCGTAAAAATCAAGTTTTTTGTCCTGTACGTAAAAACAAGTCTCCCGTCTGTGTGGCAGACTCCAATGCTTTACGTTTTGAGTATAACAATAAGTCTCCCATTTGTGACGCGATAGACACACAAAATTTATGCTCCACGTGTAAAGGAAAATCTCCTGTCTATGACAGTATAGATAAAATTTATAATGATGTTTCTGCATCTAAAGTGAATTTACCTGCACACAAGAAGCATAAAAATATAGTTGGTAAAACTTCTGTTTTCAACCAACAACCTTCATACTGCTGTACACAAGGTACCAAACCTTCAAATTACTTGCAACGCTGATGAGTTCTTTGTGCTAAAAAATCTCAGGATTTACGCACACAACTCCAAGCACGTAAAAATGTACAGTTTGGTTCTGCGAATGCAGCCAGTAATCTTCTTTATACACGAAACTAAACGTTTCTCTACCTCAAATGTAATAAAAAAGACTACTCCTTCTACTCCTGCTGATTTACGCGAGTTGCTAGTACAAAAGCGTCAAAATAGACAATCCCCTGTGACACTCCCCCAAGAGAACCACCATTGTGAGTGTCACCGGATTGTAATCAAATGTTGTTGTTTGGCTTCTAAACGGTCAGTTTTTGATCGATTAAGTTTTAATGCGCCTCAACAACAAGTTGATGACCAAGAACATTAGTTGTCATATGCGTCAGTCAACGTGGCATCTCATACCAATAGAGGACGACGTCCAAGACGTAACACGTCCCAAACTCCAGGTCAACAATAATTCAACAGACTTCTTGATTCCTTTGAAGGAGTATATCAGAATACTCGATCAAGAAGACAAAGACAGTTGCAGACTTTTGATTCAGAAGCTGGGGGTACTCAATCTTTTGAGTCCGAAACTGATAGTGTCAATTCATACCTCTATACCAATCCCTCTGTATCTTCAAGAGAGGTTGAATCCTATGCTATTGGAGATGAACCGGAGACGTCATCTGCTAATACAGAACAACGTCTCACTGCCGTTGAGCAATCATTAAAGGACATGCTTACTATGATGCAAAGCATGCCCATAATAATGACTCAGCAAACTGCTCAACCGGCAGTAGCAATACCAGTGCAAGTAGCAACACAAACTCAGGATATTCAAGGGAATGATATACCTTTGAATATTCAAGAGCCTGCTGTTAACCAAAATTCTGCATCTCCAGATCCCATCATTCCAGAAGATGTACCACCTCTAGTGGGGGTTACGGTACATCCAACCACTATTCAATCAAATGTGCTTCCTCAAACTAGTGAAGCTATTCAAGCAGTGCGTGAACAAAAAGCACAGTTTGAAGTTTTGAAGCACAAGGATCAGCTCCAGAGGTTAGGGATTAAGCAACCTTATCCTCCTCATGGAATGATGTACCCTTTCTGCCAAAATTCAAACCACAATCAATGGTATTGTTTGATGGAAAGGCTTCTCCTAGTCAGTATATCAATTATTTTGATATTATGACTGTGTATCTGCAGAAAAATGATGCTCTTCTCACTCGAGTGTTCATTGGGTGCTTGACGGGTTCGGCTTACGACTGGTATCGTAGTTTACCAGACAATTGCATTTCATCTTTTGATGAATTTAAAGCAATGTTTCTTTCCCGTTTCTATGAAGGAGGCATGGACATGAACATTTTCTTCTTAATAGAAATTAAACAAAAGGAGAAGAAGATACTCGGACGTTCATCGAACGTTTTCGACAGGCGACTCTAAAGATGCCTCTGGTATGCCAGATTCAGCGTTGATTGATACATGCAAGATGAATCTGCGACCATCCATTGATGTCTTCACGGGTTCCTAATTCACAGACTGGGCCTCGTTTATTATAGCAGCAGTTTCTGCTAATACCAATGGTAGGTTGGCTCGTGAATATGGGATGATTTTTGCCTCAGAGGATAAAGGAAAGAAAGGTAATCCTGATAATAATTCCGGCAATCGTAATGGGAAAGAGAAGGATACTCTTATGGTCAATCTTTCCAAGAACAAAACGACGCCGAATAATCAGGAGTCTTCTAAGCCAAAAAAAGAATACTCTTTTGACGAAAGTGATATCCCAGGGATGTTTCAATGTCGGGTAAAAAGTGGCAAACTCCAGATTCCGGAGCCAAAAAGGCCTAATGAGGTGAATCTGACTGACAATTCCAAGTATTGTATCTATCACAGATACATAAATCATCCCACCAGGACTTGTTATGTTCTAAAGAAGAAAATCTAAGAGCTGATCAATGCCAATGCCATCGCTTTAACTAACGATGAGCATACGGTCACAACCAATATGGTTTCTCTTCAATTCAGAGGTTTTTCTCCTCAACAAGTCCCAGATGGGATTGTCCCAATTTCGAAAGCGACGATGAAGATAGTGAATATCCCGTCTGCCAGAGAGAAAAATGAAGGATTGTTGCCTCTTACATTAACGAATGGTAAAATTATGTGGGTACATCCTGACTTAGTACCTGAAATGGAAGATGAAGGTAAAACTTTAAAATCCAAGAAAGGTAAGAAAGTCAAAACCTGCAACATGATTTTTCATGTTATTCCAGATCCTGATGATTTGGATCATCTATGGGATGGCATTCCTTTGGAGGATAGACTGAGAGGTTTGAACATATGCCCTCCAAGTTTAGCTCTCCTACTAAGCTCAAACTTACTCATCAGCAGTGGCTAGCTATGAATAGTATTCCTTTATACAGGACACAACAAGTTTTTGCTGCTTATAAAAAATCTCCTACAGGGATTTTTCCTCGTATCCCGAATCCCTCTTCTCTTGTAGCTACAGAGGCATCTATTCCTTATTCTTCTGTAGTTACAAAAGTCTCTACTTCTTCTTCCTCTGTTGAACCATCTATTAAAAGTCCGCTGCCCATTCACTTGTATAGTCAGCAATCAGTCCTTCTTATAAAAAAGATGGGCTACGACTTTCAAAAGGCAGAAGGTTTAAATTATGATAAAGGAATGCGACTTCCTTTACAGATTCAAAGTCAAAGATCCACTGTTGGATTGGGTTCTGAACTTGCTCGCAAGAAGAAGGGAAAGAAGATTAAATCCTGCAATATGGTACTTCCTTCTTATGAGTCTGAAGAAGAAAGCTTTGCTGGTACAAGATCTGGGAAAGAGTACCACAAAGATTATGAAGAATCTTCCAAAGAAGCAGAAGACGTAGTGGAAACACTACCAGCTCAACCTTCTCCTGTTCCTTCTAAACCATCTGTGGTTGAGAAAGGGAAAAAGAAAGCAGTACGCTTTGATGTTCCTTTGAAATCTGCTTCAAGTCAAGGGGTGGTGATAAAATCCTACAAATTTGATATTCTAGCCCAATTAGCCAATACTCCGGCTAGACTATCTATATTTGAGCTGCTTCGTCTTTCTAAAAAAAGCAGAGAAACTTTGAGTGAAGCTTTGCTACAAGCAGACTCATGCTTAGCTCAACTCAAGAGTCCTGATAATACACCAGTGTCTTGTCCACAATGTCATAGTGTGATGGAGGCAATTCCTAACATTAATTTCACACAAGAAGATATGTTGTTCAAGCATAACAAGCACGACAGGCCTTTATGCTACACTGGATATATTGGATCTACTGAAATTGACAGGATTTACATTGATCCTGGGTCTTCTATTAGCATTATTCTTCAGAGTATACTTAGACCGCTGAGGAAGGTTTGACTTACACTAGTGATTTGACTTACACTAGTACCACGATAGTTGGTTTTAACTCTGGCAAGAGTAAACCACTGGGGAAGATTCGTCTGAAGATTCAGATTGGTGATCTTCGAACTATGGCAACCTTCTATGTTATCAACTCAGACGTATCCTACAACATCCTTCTCGGAAGACCGTTGATACATGAGCATAACATCGTGCCTTCAACCTTGACAAGTTTACGCAGAAGACGGATGGCGGTCCGTTAATGGTCAATCCGAAGCATAGTAGTCAAATTGTAAGTGATGTAAATATTGATCATTCTATACTTTTTGATATCAATGAAGTTTTTCTTTTAAGTATATGGCTGTCAAATTTGTTGAAAGAATAACTTTATCTCCTGATGATCAAAGTCATCATAAAGACGACATAGATGCTGAAGAAACTTTATACATTGACCATAAGGAAAATTCTTTTCCTCCTTATGTTGATATAGGACCTTATGCTCAAAAGTTTCTGACATCTTCTCCCTATCTTCTTCCTGTAGTTGCTCCATCACAAGCTTGTGTAACTTTTAGACGTCATGAAGAATCTTATTTCGTGGTTCCGTCTGATAAGAAAAACAACCACCAAATTGTGTTTGGCCTGGCTAGAAACATCCCAGTTGTTCAGACAGATGATCTTAGAGATAAAGATAAAGGAAGAATCTAAACTGACAAATATAGTCAGCAATCTCTCAAGATTATCCATAAAATAGGATATGATTTGAAGACTATGCAAGGTCTCAATCAAGGCAAAGGTAGACGATTACCATTATGTGGGGATCCGTTTACCAGAAAACTCGTCATGGATTAGGATATGATCATTTCCACATGTTTAATGATGATATACAAGAAGAATGCTCCTCCTCAGATTCAGAAGAAATCTATTTCATCGAATCTGATACATACCATTCTTCATATGCTGGAGAAGACTATTATGATGAAGCTGAGTGTGTATTCTCAGTCAACATGGTTCAAACTGATAGTGAATCTGAGCCATTTGAGAATGACCCTTGGACTCAACAGATGGACACACAATGGAAACTTCGTTTTGAACAACGACAACCACCTACGGAGGATGAGATTCTCCAGATTGATGTTGGGGACGGAACTACGTCCAAACCAATATTTATCAGTAAAAGGAAGAGCTGATAAAACTAATTAAAGAATATATTGATATCTTTACATGGAGTTATGAGGATATATCGGGTCTAGATCCTAAAGTTGCTACTCATAAACTCAATATTCTTCCTAATGCCAAGCCTATAAAATAACAACAACGGCATTTTCGACTAGACATGATAGATGCAATCGAAGCAGAAGTCAAAAAGCTGATTATATGTGGCTTTGTTCGTGAAGAACAACACCCAGACTGGGTTGCCAATATTGTTCATGTTTTGAAGAAGAACGAAAAAAGTCCAAGTTTGCATAGATTTTCGAGATCTTAATGCAGCTTGTCCAAAGGATGAATTTCCACTTCCAATTACTGATGTCATGATAGACAATACATGCGGTTTTGAACGCATGTCTTTCATGGACGGATTCTCAGGATACAATCAGATCAAGATGCATCCAGAAGATGAGAAGCATACTGCTTTTCGAACACCCCTTGGGGTTTACTGCTGTACGGTTATGCCATTTGGTCTCAAAAATGCCGGTGCCATATATCAACGGACTATGAGCAACATCTTTCAGGAACATCTACGAAAGATAGTTGAATGTTACGTAGATGATATTACTGTCAAAAGTCGATCAAAAGATGATCACATTCAAGACTTGAAGACGGTATTCGAGTTGATGCGTCAGCATCAACTGAAGATGAATCCTACTAAGTCCTTCTTAGGGATTTCCAGTGGCAAGTTTTTGGGATTTGTCATTACTTCTCAGGGTATCCATGTTGATCCTGATAAAATTAAAGCAATTCTTGAAATGCGTCCTCCTCGCAATTTAAAAGAACTCCGTGGCTTCCAAGGTCGTATTGCTTATATCAAAAGATTTATATCCAATCTCTCAGGGAGATGCCAACCTTTCTCCCGTCTATTAAAGAAGGGTGTATCATTTGTTTGGGATAAAGCGTGTCAGAAAGCTTTCAATGACATCAAGCAATACCTTACAAATCCACCTGTTCTGGTACCACCTGTTCTGGTACCACCAGTGGTAGGAAGACCATTTTTGCTATATGTTCGAGCCTTAGATCATTCGCTTGGTGCTCTTCTTGCACAAAAAAGTGATATGGGTCATGAACAGGCAATTTATTATCTTAGCCGAATGATGGTCGGAGCTGAACACAGGTATACTCCAGTAGAAAAGGAATGTCTGGCTTTGGTCTTTGCTTTCCAAAAGACACGACATTATGTGTCAGGACAGACTATTCACGCCATCTCCAGAATAAATTCTATTCGGTTATTGATGAGAAAACCAAGCATTCTTAACTCCAGGTTAGCTACCTGGGTGATGTTGCTCACTCCTTATGACATGGTCTATGTACCTCAAAAATCAGTGAATGGTCAAGCATTAGCTGATTTCTTAGCAGCTCACTCTATACCTGAAACATCAAAGCTATATGAAGATATTCCAGATGAAGATGTGGATTACAACATGACTTTGAGGGATGATATTTGGCAATTATACCTTGATGGAGCATCATGGGTTGGACCTAAAGGCAATATCGTCTCCGGAGTAGGAATCGTCTTGGTTTCTCCTGATAAAATGGTCATATACCGTACTTATTCTCTCAATGAGCCATGCTCCAACAATGTAGCAGAATATAATACTTTACTAATTGGTCTCCAAGTAGCAAAACAATTGGATATTGAGTTCCTAGAAGCTTATGGAGATTTTCAACTGATTGTTAATCAAGTTAGAGGGACTTATGAAGTCAGAAATCCTGATCTCATCCCTTATCATCAAGTGGTAATCGAGTTGGTCCTTTCATTCAAAGGGTTCTTCATCGAATTCGTACCACGTTCTCAGAATTTAGAAGCTGATGCTCTTGCTAGCTTAGCTGCAGACTTAGCTGTTCCAATTCGAAGACAAAACACAATTACTTTGTTGGACCGAGACTTATTCTGTGTTAAGAATAATCTGTATATTGAACAGAGTTATACTACAGAGTCAAGTTCCCAGCAGAGGGATTGGAGAAGTCCATTCATTGATTATGCGGTTCATGGGATTTTACCTGAAGATCCAGAAGAAGCTGCATCAATCAAGAGACGATCATTTCGATTTTATTATGATTCATCTTTACATATGCGATATCGTCGTTCATATGATGGACTCTTGCTGCGCTGTCCCTCAGAAAGTGAAGCCAAAAAAATACTCCGAGAAGCTCATGATGGTGTTTGTGGTGCTCATCAACCAGGTCCAAAATTACAAGATCGCATTCGAAGAATGGGGTATTATTGGCCTTCTATGATAGCAGATGCTGTAGACTATGCCAGAAGGTATAAAGCATGTCAGATTCATTCTGATTTTATTCATCAACCGTCTGAATTCTTGCATCCTACAACAGCTTTTTGGCCCTTCGAAGCTTGGGGCATGGACATTATTGGTCCGATTAATCCTCCTTCTGTCAAGGGACATCGGTTTATATTGGCTATAACCGATTATTTTTCTAAGTGGACAGAAGCAGTTTCCATTGTTGAAGTAAAAATATCTAATGTGATTAGCTTCATCAAACACCATGTCATTTATCGCTTCGGGATTCCTCGACGGATAATTCATGACAATGGACCACAATTTGCCAGTCAGGCATTTCATTGGTTTTGTGATAAGAATCAAATTCAAAATCTGGCTTCTACGGCTTATAATCCAGCTGCTAATGGTCTAGCCGACGCTTTCAACAAGATGATCATCAAACTTCTCAAAAAGTTTGTCTCTTCTAATAAACGTGATTGGAATGAGAAGCTTGGAGAATGTTTATGGGCTTATCGAACGACAGTCCGAACTCCTATCGGTTTTACACCATTTTCGTTGGTCTACGGATGTGAGGCCGTCCTTCCATTGGAAATTCAAATTTCGTCTCTTCGAATAGCCATTGCTAATGAGCTAACTACAGAGAACAATGATCGCTAACGACTCCAAGAACTTGAAGGATTGGACGAGAAGCGTCTTCAAGCACAACAACATATTGAGCTATATCAAGCCCGTATATCTCGAACTTTCAATCGTAAAGTTAAAGAGAGGGTATTTAAAGTCGGTGAGCTAGTTTTAGCCGTTCGAAAATCAATGGTGATGACTCATAAAAGCAAAGGAAAATTCCAGGCAAAATGGGAAGGCCCTTATGTTATCGAGACAGTGTTTTCTAATGGTGCCTATCGGTTATCTAAGCCCAATGGAGATTTGCTCATGATGCCGATCAATGGCAAATTTCTTAAGAAGTACTATGTATAAAAAAATACAGAATGAAAATAAATTCTTTTTTATTTTTGTTCAGAACAAAGGATTAAGGACGAGGTCCACCGCCTTCCTTATCGAATACATAGTCAGCCAATGCATCGAAGACATCATTGCCTGAGTTCACAAAAAACTTGCAGGTAGCCATCCTCAGTGCTTCTTCTTCAGGAGTTTTTCCTGGCTCTACTAAGAAAGCGAGGATGTCTTGGGTTGGCTTAGGCGTACAAGAGCCTTCACCTATTCCGGTTGGGCCTGACACAATTGGCTCAACGGGGCGCGTCTCGATGACATCCTCAACCTTCATGGTGATTTCAGTCTTTTGCAGCACGTCCTTGGAAGACTTTTCCAATAGAGGAGTGGAAACAAAGATGAAACTTTACAAAGAGTTCTCATCTATTTATAAGAGAGAGCTATTGATGAACCGGTCTTGGAAATTGAAATAACTTTTCATTCCTGAAAAGACCTATCCATTCATTACATCAGATTCATCCATTTAATTGTGAAATTGAATTGATCTTTTTTTCCCAAAAGATATGTTGGTTCATTCATTCTTTCATCGATATTGGTATATGTCTTCAATGACATCTGTCTTCTTATTCCCTAGCTACCAATGTTTGGTTAAGCTGATTACTTGTCTCCTTGGAGAGAAATTTTAATCTTTTATCTTATCAGTTGATTAAAAAGTTGGATTTGTTATTTATCATGTTCTCATAACCTCTGAATAAATATTAAATCTGCGTATTTCCTATCTATTATGTCCATTTGGCCTCTGAATAGATATTTATCTATTTTTTTTTGAGTTGTTACGATCTGTCATGTCCATATTACCTCTGATAGTATTGTATACTCTAAACAGAAAACGAGATTTCATTATCTATCATGTCCATATTACCTCTGGATAGATACAATTTATTGAGTTTCGAAGACTTATCACGTCCATATTACCTCTGATAAGTATTTTCTATCTCATACCTATTGTTTAATTGCAAAATAAATGATAGGATCACAAAAAAATATTTTATTCATTTCTTTAATAACATAAAAGGTTACAAAAGCTCCCTATTTGCCTACGGCGGAGCAGATATATCTTTTAGCAATTTTTGGAACTCTGCCAAACGCTTCTCATGAGAACCCATTACATTTTCAGTAGCTATCTTTCTTCGGGCCTCTGGAGTGCTAATGGGAGAAAACTTAGCAAAAGTAGCTATCAGATTATCCCTAGCTTCATCGAGGAGCTTGATAGTAGATTCAGCTCCAAAAACTTGTTCCTCCAGAATTGGGCTCTATGTCAAATATTGGTCACGAGCTGCTATTAATTGTTCCTTCTCAGCTTTCAGACGAGCTAGTTCAGCCTCCACTTCACGAATCTTATCATTTTGTTCCTGAATTTTTGTATTCGAAGTGTCATAGGCTTCTCTATAACGCTCCAACTGAGGCTTTGCATCAGCCAAGAGAGCTTTCTCTTTGGCAACTTTATTGCTGTGTTCTCTGAGAGAGTTATTGAAAGTAGTCTCTCGAGCAGTGAATTCAGCTGATAAAGCATCGTACTCAGTTTGAATGAGACTTTCAGTGGTTTCACTTGTCAGCCTCTATCTCTTTCTTCGGTGCCATGACAATATGATGATGAGAAGTGAGAATGAAAAGCTTTTCCTTATATATACAATCAATTAACCCTTCATATTCTCTATGGGAAACTGAACATCATCAATGCAACTCGGGGAGACGAAGAGGCGTTCGAATGTTTCGAGAGAAAATTTATTATGACGGTTGAGTATTGACCGACACCATTTCTTGACTTTTCATATTCAAAGTATTTCAAAATTTTTGAAGTCTTTTCAAATTTCGAAAACTTTGAAGGGGGTCTAGTAGGAGCATAAAAAATGCTTTATTTTGACTAAAGGAATTGAAGATTCTACGCAAGCAACTCTTTATGAGCTATTTTACGCCAAGGCCATTTGCATTAAGTTACTTTACGCCAAGGCAGTTTTACGCTTGCAAATAAACTGTCAGGCCGCATTTAATGCGGAAGATTTGATTTGACAGAATGATTATGCTGACAGCATGCAACATAGAAGTCGAGAAGATCGGATTTTCACCAAACTCGATACTTGTCGTATGGTGTGCAAAGAAGGCTATTTTTACGCTCAATAAAATTACTTCTTTTTTACGCACGATAGTTATGTGAGTTTTTACGCTCAAGGCTATTATGAGCGTAAAGTCTATTTGGGCTAAGTTTTAGGCTTAAGGCTATTTTAGCTACTTCACGCTGGAAAGTTTTATTTGGGTTGTTTTTACGCCAGTTGCCACTTTACGCTCGGAGCATATTTTGGGTCATTTTTTACGTCCGATCCTTCCTGACTACTTTGGAACGTGGTTTATCCACGTGGCTTTTATGCCACATTTATTATGGAACGTGTGTACGTGCTCCCTATTTTTGTTGAAATAATGGGACACGTGTCAACATATGTAGAGGATGACTTCCATCGTGGGTGACAGTTACCAGCGTAAAAACTCAATTTTGTTGCCTTTTACGTACAATGGGTCAAGTCTATAAATAGACTTATTTTTCACATCAAAAGGATCATGAACAGAGAGACAGGAGATAATACATAGAGATCAGAGCCAGAGACTTTGATTTTCCAGAGCATTCTTCTTCAACTTTTCTTCCAGAACAGAGTGAAGCAAAGCTGGAAAGCATTTGACCTCGCCATCAGTGCCCAAGTGCGTCGATACCTTTCTGGTGACTTAGTTCTTCCGGCAGTTCATCTTCTAGCAGTACTCTTCATCATCATTGTATGGTCCAAGGAACAAAGTGATCGCCTTCAGATCAGACTTCTATAGCAATACTTCCCAGAATATTTGTACTTTCTGTACTTTTTCTCGTTTTATTTTCAAAAGCCAATTTTAGGCATTTTGTTAAGTGAAACAACTACTTGTATGAAGATCGGGTGTAGATTTTTACCAACCACAAGAGCCTAAAGTATGTGTTCAATCAGAAGAATCTTAACATTCGTCAGAGGAGATGGCTAGAGCTACTTATGGATTATGATGTCAACCTGCAGTATCACCCAGGGAAGGCCAATGTAGTAGCAAATGCATTGAGCAAGAGAGTCGAAGTTTATTTCCTAACAACACAACCAGAGCTGTTAGCTGATCTTCAGAAGATGGGTATAGAAGTTGTTCTTCCTACCAGTGTGGCATTGATGGCCAGTATGCAAGTTCAGTCCAGTATAGTCGAGAGGATCCGGATGGCACAGTCAGCAGATTCTAAGCTTCAGCGGCTCAGAGCAGAGTATGAGGCAGGACGACAGCCCGAGTTATGTATCCACGAGCACGGTACACTTCGACATGGGAGGCTTCTTTGTGTACCCAGTGGTGATATCAGACAAGAGATCATGGCAGAGACTCACAATTCGCAGTATTCCGTCCATCCCGGTGGCACGAAGATGTATCGTGACCTCCGTCAGCACTTTTGGTGGAATGGCATGAAGAGGGAGATAGCCGGTTTGTCTCTCGGTGTTTTGTTTGCCAACAAATTAAAGCTGAACATCAGAGGCCAGCTGGACTTCTTCAGCCATTACCGATTCCAGAATGGAAGTGGGAGCACATAACCATGGACTTCGTGACTGGTTTACCTCGGTCCCCGGCCGGTAGAGATGCTATCTGGGTCATTATAGACAGGCTCACAAAGGTGGCTCATTTTCTCCCCTTCAGAGTTGGTCAGTCGACGGCTCAGCTAGCAGAGATGTATCTCAGGCATATAGTCAGGTTGCACGGAGTACCATTCAGTATCACCTCGGATAGAGATTCCAGATTTACGTCACATTTTTGGCGTAGTCTGTAAGAGAGTTTGGGAACTCACCTCCAGTTCAGCTCAGCTTATCATCCGCAGACAGATGGTCAGTCAAAGCGTACCATACGAACCTTGGAAGATATGTTGAGATCTTGTACGCTCGACTTCGGTGGTTCGTGGGAAGATCACCTGCACCTGGTAGAGTTTTCGTACAACAACAGTTTCTAGGCCAGTATCCAGATGGTACAGGCCGAGGCACTATATGGTAGAAAGTGCAGATCTCCGATAGTATGGGATGATATTAGAGAGAGGCAGATGCTCGGTCCGAAAATGATTGCTCAGACAGTTGAGGTGGTCAGGAGAGTCAGGGATCATCTTCGAGTCGCCCAAGATCGCCAGCGTCATTGGGCCGATTCTCATCGGCGCCCTCTGGAGTTTTCTATCGACGACCATGTATTCCTGAGGATTTCGTCTAACCATAGCGTCATTCGTTTCGACGTACGGGGAAAGCTTAGTCCTAGGTATATAGGGCCGTTTGATATTCTGGAGCGAGTAGGAGATGTATCCTATCGTCTCGCTCTTCCGCCGTCGCTACGTGAGGTACATGACGTGTTCTATGTATCGCAACTGCGACGGTATATCCTAGACCCGAGCTACATCCTGGATCATTCGAAATTGGTTGTTGGTACCAACCTTTTGTATGAGGAGAGGCCCGTGTCTATATTGAACCGAAGAGAGAAGATACTCAAGAACAAGACTATTTGTTTTCCATAAATAAATTCACTTTATTTATAGAAAACAAATTGGCGACTCTGCTGGGGAGTAATGAAAATATTACATATATTGATGAAATTTATACATAATATTTCTTTAAGAATTTGCCATTGATAGGCATCATCGTGACTTTCCCGTCCATAGAGACAAGCTGATATGCTCCATTAGAGAAGACTTTGTTTACTACGAATGGGCCTTCCCATTTCGCGTCAAATTTGCCTTTGCTCATATGTGTCATAGTCATCGGACGTCTGACAGTAAGGACCAATTCTCCCTTCTGATATGTTCTGACTTTGACTTTCCGATTAAAAGCTTTTGAGATTCGGGCTTGATATAGCTCGATATTTTGTTGCGCATACAATCGCTTTTCATCTAGAGCTTCCAGCTCTTGAAGTCGAAGTCGATCATTATTCTCTGTTGTAAATTCATTGGAGATTGCAACTCTCAAAGAAAGAATTTGTATCTCAAGGGGACGAACAGCTTCACACCCATATACCAAAGAGAAAGGTGTACATCCGGTCGCATTGCGAACTGTGGTGCGATAAGCCCATAAACATTCACCAAGCTTCTTACTCCAGTTACGTTTTGGAAGAAACAAACTTTTTCAAGAGTTTGATGATTGTTTTGTTGAAAGCTTCTGCTAGTCCATTGGCTGCTGGATTATATGCTGTAGAAGCCAGATTATTAATCCGATGATCATCACAGAATCGAGTAAATTTCTGGCTGACGAACTGTGGTCCATTGTCATGGATAATATGCCGAGGAACACCAAATCGATAGATGACATGATGTTTGACAAAGTTGATAACATTAGAAGCCTTGACTTCAGATAACGGGATTGCTTCAGCCCATTTAGAAAAGTAATCAGTTATTGCTAGAATAAACTGATGTCCTTTTGATGATGGTGGATTGACAGGACCGATGACGTCCATGCCCCAAGCTTCAAAGGGCCATGATACCGCTGTTGGGTGTAAGAACTCCGATGGTTGATGGATAAAGTCTGCATGAATTTGACAGGCTTTACATTTCCGAGCATATTGAATGGTATCAGCTACCATCGTGGGCCAATAATAACCCATACGTCGGATACGATCTTGAAGTTTTGGACCTGGCTGGTGAGCTCCGCAGACGCCATCATGTGCTTCACGGATTATCTGTTGTACTTCTTCACCAGCGATGCATCGAAGGAGAAGACCATCATAGGCTCGACGATATAGTGTCTTCGTAGTATGATTATAATAGAATCTGAGAGACCGGCGCCGGATAGATGCTGCTTCACTCGGGTTATCAGGAAGTATGTCATACAACACAAAGTCCAGAAACGGACGTCTCCAGTCTTCAGTTACAGTGTCTATTTTGTTAGAAAAGACATATTCCATAGTAGAATCGGAAGAAGACAAGGACACTTTGTCAAACTTTAATTCAGCATCAAAGTTGAGAGAATCTTCATCTGGATTATGGGGAAAAGCCAAAGCCAGATTATTTTCAACGCAGAATAGTTCTTGGTTATAAACCACTATCACTTGCTGACGTCTGATTGGTATGGCTAATACAGCAGCAAGATTAGCCAAAGCATCAGCTTCTGCATTATAGGCTCGTCGAACATGTTTAATAAAGAAACCTTCAAAGGAGAAGGCCATAGAGAGTGCTGTTCGATGATAAGGTATCAAATCTTGATGACGAACTTCATACGTTCCTCTGATCTGATTGATGATAAGCTTAGAGTCTCCATAAACTTCTAAATATTGAACATCCAGATGTTTAGCGAGTTGAAGACCAATGAGCAACGTATTGTATTCTGCAACATTATTTGAACATGATTGATCCAGAGAATAAGCCCTCTGAATAGTTAATCCCTCTGGGGATACAAGAACAATTCCAACTCCGGCGACAATATCGCCGTTAGGACCTATTCTAGATGCTCCATCAAAGAATAGACGCCAGGTAGGAACTTCTTCAGAAACCATATTTGAATCCAGAACTTCATCGGGAATCTCATCATATAATTTAGAATCTTCTGGGACTGCATGAGCTGCTAGAAAATCAGCAAGAGCCTGTCCTTTAACCGACTTCTGAGGAATATAATGCATGTTGTATTGGGCTAACAAGATTCCCCAATTAGCAAGTCTAGAGTTGAGAATACCGGGTTTTTTCATCATAATCCTGAGTGGATTCACTCTGGAAATGACGTGAATCGTCTGACCGATAATATAATGTCGCGTTTTCTGAACAGCAAACATTAATGCTAGGCATTCTTTCTCGATTGGAGAATAACGTGGTTCAGCGCCTGTCATTGTGCGACTGAGATAATAAATGGCCTGTTCATGACCATCTTTATTTTTCTGGGCGAGTAATGCACCAAGAGAATGATCCATAGCTCGAACATATAGGAGAAATGGTATTCCCGAGACGGGAGGTACCAAAACTGGAGGGTTCATGAGGTACTGTTTGATGTCGTCAAATGCTTTTTGACATTCTTCGTTCCAGATGAAAGATACACCTTTCTTCAGAAGTTTGTGGAATGGTCTGCAGCGTCCTGATAAGTTGGAAATGAATCTCCTGATATAAGCAATCCTTCCTTGAAATCCTCGTAGCTCTTTTAAGGTGCGTGGAGGACGCATCTCTTGGATGGCTTTGATCTTCTCGGGATTCACGTGTATACCTTTAGCGGTAATGACGAAGCCGAGAAATTTGCCACTAGAGACGCCTTAAGTTGATGCTGACGCATTAAATCAAATATAGTCTTCAAATCTTGGATATGATCCTCCTTTCGTCGACTTTTGACTGCAATATCATCAACATAGCATTCGACTATTTTTCGGAGATGTTCACGGAATATAGTGCTCATTGCTCGTTGATATGTTGCTCCTGCATTTTTGAGACCAAACGGCATCACTGTATAACAATATGTACCGATCGGTGTTCTGAAAGAAGTATGTCTCTCGTCATCTAGAAACATCTTGATTTGATTATACCCCGAATACCCATCCATGAATGACATTCGTTCGAAACCACATGTGTTATCAATCATTACATCTGTAATTGGAAGAGGAAACTCGTCTTTAGGACAAGCAATATTGAGATCACGAAAGTCTATACAGACTCGGATCTTGCCGGTCTTCTTGAGGACAGGAACGATGTTAGCCACCCATTCAGGATGTTGTTCCTCTCTGATAAATCCGGAAGCCATAAGCTTGTTGACTTCAGCTTCAATTGCATCCATAATGTCTGGACGAAATCGTCGCTGTTGCTGTTTGACCGGTTTAGCATTTGGCATAATATTAAGCTTGTGCATTGCGATCTTCGGATCTAGTCTTGGCATATCCTCGTAGCTCCAGGCGAAGACATCGATGTAATCACGAATAAGCTTGATCATATCTTGCTTATCTGTTTCTGAAAGACTCTCACTGATGAATATTGGTTTAGGGGAACCTTCTTCACCAACATCAATTTGGATTAGTTTATCTTCAGTAGGAGGTTCTCTCTGTTCGAACCTGAATTCCCATTGATTATCTAATCTTTGAGCCCATTGTTCTGATTCAGGTGATATTTCAAAATCATCCTCATCTTCACCATTTTCTTATGGGCCATCAACAGAGACCATATTGATGGATAGAATAGAGCGATGAAGATCGCCAACACTCGTATCAGAATCCCAAGAAAAGGAATCAGAAGACTCAGATCGTTCATCTTCAGATTGTTCATCTTTATTGAATTTTGACTCTTCTTGAACTATGTTGATAAAAGGGGTGGAAGCAATGTAACCTAAACCATATTTTGTCCTTCCGTATTTTAATGGAGGAATTCGAACAGGCATTCTTCTTCCTTTTCCATTAAGACTGGTTCTGAAATCATAACCCATATTCTTGATGATATTTTTGGATTGCTGACTGTAGCGACGTAGCTGTAATCTTCCAGTATCGTCATTTATATCATCCTCCTCCAGATTAGGAGGATTCTGAGGTCCTTTATAGAAAAATATTGGATTTTCTCCCTTCTTTCGACTGGGGACCACAAAGTATGATTTCTGTATAGAGTCTAATGATACGTCTGTATGAAGAGCTTGAACAACCCCTATAGTTAGTGGCTCTAAGCTATCTAGCAATTGTAAATAACTTTGTACATAACTACAAACATCAATATACTGTAAAGGAGATGCTTCATTAATACTAGATGCTGTATTTACAACAGAAGGCTGAGCTTTATCAGACTTAGTCAGATTAATGACAAAGGGGGAAGAAGAAGAACAGTTAGAATTTTTGTTTCGATTAAGATCGATAACAAAAGGCTCAGAAGAGATGAGCTCCCTTGAAGAAGACCGTGGATAAGTAATGCGTCCACTGACTGGAATGACTAGAGTATCTGATCTAGCCTGAAAAGATGGAGGGGGAGTGATGCGTCCACTGACAGGAATGATCAGCAAACTTTGTGAAGCTTGGGAAGATGGTGCAGTAGTGCGTCCACTGACAGGAATTATCAGTGAGCCTTGGGCGGATGATGAAGTAGTACGTCCACTGACCGGAATTATCAGTGAGCCTTCTTCAGATGTTTTAACAGACTGTGGAGGAGTAATACGCCCTTTTACAGGAATAATAAAGGTGTCAACTTTGGATGTCTCATCTTCATTATCCATAGCTTGCAAGACTTTCGAGTATTCATCTTTGTACATGCGAGCGTCATTGAAGTAAGCTTCGACTCCTTTGAATGGGTAAAGATCTGCCACTTCTTTTTGAACCTCTCCATTATCATCAACATATTTGAAGCACTGATGAAGAGTTGAAGGAACAATATTATGTTTATGCAAGAAAGGTCTCCCCAATAGAGCATTGTACGAGCAACCATGATTGTCGATGATGTAAAAAGTAACCTTAGTACGAAGATCGCCTATTTGAAATTTAAGGCGAATCTTGCCTAAAGGCTCACTTTTTCCTTGATTGAATCCCAAGATGGTAGTGATAGTGCTGGAAAGACTATGCACAGGTATCTTCAATGCATCTAACATAGCCTTTGGCATAATACTGAGAGCGGATCCTGGATCAATCAGTAAACGATCAACCTTCATAGAATCAATATATCCTGTATGATATAAAGGACGATCATGTCGATTATCCTCTAGCAGCATATCGTCCTGCGTAAAGGTAATGTTTGGAATAAATTCCAATACATTATGGCAGTGAGAGACAGGTTCTGTTTCCAACTTCTTGAGGAGAGTTAAGCAAGTTTCTGCTTGTAACAGTGCTTCACTCAAAGTTTATCGAGTCTTTTTAGAGAGACGTAAGAGTTCGAAGATTGACAATTTAGCTGGTGTATTGGCTAGTTGAGCCAATATATCAAAATTATAAGGCTTTTCAAGTCCTGTAGGGGATGATTTCTTCAATGGTTTGTCGAAGCGGACTTGTTGTTTGCCCTTGTCAGCTGTTGTTGGTTTAGATGGAACTGTCTCGACAGGAACATTTGAAGGTTCTTCAGTAGAGACTGGTGTTGGGGCTGTAGCCGGAGGGACATCAGAGGTTTCTCCAGAAGTGTCAGCATAATCTTTGAGATATATTTTTCCTGACCGAGTTCCAGCATGAACTTCAACTTCAGATTCTGGTTCAGGATCTATCGAAACCATGTTGCAATTCTTCATCTTGCTTTTGGTTCTTTTATGCTTGATGAGAGCTTCGTCCCAGAAGCCGAGACCAACACGAGATTGATTATGTCTCATAGTGAGGGCAAAAGGTGCTCGGAGTCCTTTGCCTGAGTTCAGACCAGGAGCAGTGGCTAGATCATAGCCCATCTTTGAACTATATAGATGGAATGCAGGCTTGTACTTATCTTCAAATTGAGGTACAGTTTTTACCTCAGTAGGGAGTGAATTTCCTGCCAAGATGAAAGTAGAGGTTAGATAAAAATCGGGTGTAGTACTAGAAGTCACATTGCATGACTTAATTTTCCCGAGTTTCTTTTTAGATGAAGGAGTCTTCCGAGGAGAAGAGGAAGGTGTCTCAAACTCTGTCTTTAAGTCTGGGTGGATCTACATGATTTCTCCCTTCTTAGTTGTGACAGGAACAAGTCCTTCATTCTGTGCTGGTAGGATATTCACCACATCGAGAGTTGCTTTGGGAATAGGAACAATCCCACTTTCCACCATTAAAGGAGGGAAATCACCAAACTGCATTGAAATCACATTTGCAGTGACTGTCTTGTCTTTGGGTGTTAGTGTCACAGCTCCTGATTTAATCATCTCCTGGATCTTTCCTTTTAATACATAGCAAGACCGGATTGTGTGACCCAGCATTCTATGGTATGGACAGTATTTTGGATGATCTGTTTTATTGGCTTCATCAGGCTTTTTAATTTCTGGCAATTGTATTTTATTACCTTTGAGCAAGCATTCAAAGATACCCTGAACATCGTCATCATCGAAAGAATATTCTTCTTTCGACCGAGGAGATCTCTGTTGTTGATTTGTTGGAGCTGAAGTAGCTTGGGTAGTCTTTACTTCTTGACTACTGCTTTGGAGATTGACTTCAAGATCTTCTTTCCCTTTGCGATTGTTGGGTCGAGTACTATTGCTAGCACTCTGATTTGATTCTTTGGGAGCCATTTGTACCCCCAGACCTTTGAAGGTCTCAGCACTGACTTCGGCAGCTTTGGTACTGACGATGAATGAAGACCAATCTTGGAACTGAGTGGACCCTGTCCACATGCTGATAATTGGTAAGAGGTTCGACTTGCAAGTGTCGATCGTAATAGCATCGGGAGTTCCAAGAGGCATTTTGAGGGCTTCTCTTCTGAATCTCTCAATGAATTTCTCAGTGGTCTCATTATTCTTCTGTTTGATTCTTATGAGGGCCGACATGGTCATATCATTGAGCCCTTCGTAGAATTGTTCAAGGAACATTTGTTTGAAACCGACAAATGAAGTAATACACCCGTCAGGGAGACTTCTGTACCATTCATAAGCCGTTCCTTTGAGACATCCAACAAACACCCGAGTAAGGAGGGTATCGCTTGGTTGCAATTGATCAGTCATTACTTCAAAGTGATTAATGAACTAACTTGGGGAAGTAGTCCCATCAAAGAAGGAGATAGTCGGAGGCTTGTATTTAGGAGGATATGATACTTGCTTCCACTCTATCGGGTAAGGTTGCTTGATACCTAACCTTTGTAAACCATCCTTCTGTTTGAATGCCTCAAACTGAGTTTTGAGATTCTTTAACTCTTCTGTAACAATTCCAGAGGATTATGGAGTTGTGACTTGTTGAGTGTAATTGGGAGGAGGGACTGTAGCATATGTACCACCCCCAGCTCCAGAGTGACTTGGGGTGGTTTGTACAGGAACATTAGATTGTACCCCCGGAATAGTAGAGGGTTCGGGGTTTGGAACAACAGGGGTATTCAATACCACTGGTGGTGTTGTCTGTTGTTGAGCCTGCATTAGAGTGTGCATAGCACTCAATGTATCTGCTATAGCTCGCAATTGTTGTTCTAAAGAAGAAATCCTCTGTTCATGAGCCTCATTGCTAGTCGAAGGTTCATGATTACTTTCTGCCATGTAAGTGGTAATCATTCGAGGGATAGACGATGAAACAGTTTGCTCTGAATCATCGCTGTAAGAATCAGTATCTTTCCCGGGACTGTTTACAGGAGTTAATGCCGGAAAGTTGAACTCTCCAAGGAAATCTTCCGTGATCTCCGGATTATTACTTGGATGAGAAGAAGAAGAGATTCTGGCCAAGGCTCCGGTCCTGGATCGGGTGCCAAGATAAACACCATCTTCAGAATCTGATATAGCGTCAGACCGAATTCTACCTCCAATATTTTTGGAGGTCATGTTGATAAAAGCATAAAGAGGTTCATCTTCATCTGATGTTGGTTCATATTGGATCCGTTCGAAAACAGACCGTCTTTTCGGTGAACAACAACATTGGATGACAACCCGAGGTTGGAAGTCACAACCATGCTTTTCATGGCGAATATGGGCAATTTCATAGCCAGATGGAGTGTCGATTCTCCGTTTGTTTTGTAAATATTCCCGGAGATCTGTAGGGATAGATTGGAAAGTACTGGAAGATAGTTTCTGTGTAGAAACTTGTCTTTTGTTCTTTTGTCT
The DNA here is from genome assembly GCA_029216955.1 of Iris pallida. Taxonomy (NCBI): domain Eukaryota; kingdom Viridiplantae; phylum Streptophyta; class Magnoliopsida; order Asparagales; family Iridaceae; genus Iris; species Iris pallida. Next base: position 46,877,517 of record JANAVB010001800.1, read on the forward strand.
TCTTGGTTCTTGAGTGTATAGAGACCGATTAATTTGAGCCACATAGTTCCTGGCATATTCAACATCAGGGTCTAGTACACTTGTCTCAATTTGATAAGACTTTTTAATACCAGAAGCATAACTGTGGTGATTTTGATTAAGCTTGTTACGAAGATCCGTGGGAGATATGACTTTGGTATCAGTCTTGGATACTTGTAACTTGCCTTTCTCAGATCGAGAAATTTTGAGAGAAAGGAGATGAGTATTATTCCGACTAGGAGTTGGTAATAATCCATATTTAGAGGAATTAGCCAAAAGGCGTTTTCCTTTGTTTGAGCTAGTAAAAGTACTAGTCAAATTAACTCCAGAGGTAAAGACCTCAGAAGTAGAGGAATCGACTAAAGAGCCTTTCTCCTTGGTTGGCACAAGATGCGCAAGTTGTGGGGGAATCATTTGTAGGTTCTGTGAAAGAGAACCCCCAGTCTGATTTTGAGAATCAGTCAAAGGACTGTATCTGTCAGCATACGCCGACTTCTTGTTAGCATATGCTGGCTTTTGCTTAGCGTACGCTGCCTTCTTGTTGGCATACGCTGGTCTTTGCTCAGTGTACACTGCCTTCACCGCATGCTGCCCTCTGACTGCTGTACGCACAGAGTCATCAATGGCTAAAGAGCCGACTGCTGTTGTAAGAGCAGAAGGAGAAGGGACTTTGACATGTCCAGAGATGGTTTTCCTTGGACACACTGACTTGGTTAAAGAACCAATTTTGTCAGCGTGACTAGGGGAAACCATTGTTGCTGTGTTCAGGGAAGCAGAAGTGTGCTTTGTTGAAGTTGAAGATGTGTTCTTGTCAACGTGAGAAGTGACAGGAACATCTCGGGCTGTCGAAGAAGACTTGGGGACATAGACAGAGCGTCCCGTCTTCTTGGCAGCAGGAAGAGCGGAGGAAGCAGTTCGGCCCTCCTTCGCCTTGAGCATTTCTTCGTAAGCAGATTGGTCGAATTGTACGACCAACATCTTCTTCGTCGAGCCGATCGACGAAGTATCGCATTGAGTTGTTGCTATCTCGTTGGAGGAGACAGCTTTCCCCAACAGAGTCGCCAATTTGTTTTCCATAAATAAATTCACTTTATTTATTTTGTATCTGAGAAAATTACAACTGTAGGAATCTAATCTAGAAGACGATTACTTTATCCCTTGGACGATACGATGAAGAAAACTCGAACTTCGAAGAACTTGGACAGCAACTGGGCAATCTCTCTGTTCTCTCTAAAAAATGACCTGTCCTCATGAAGGTGAAGAAACTCTCTTTTATAGAGTTCTGGATAACTGTCCTGAACCATACGCTCAGGTAGTTACTTGACGTATGCAAAACTGCAGGGACGCGTGGCAAAGTCTGACGAAGACACGTTGGCGTGCGGTTGAGAGTAGTGGAGCACATTCAGGAGAGATTGATGGCATGAAGGCCACATTGCATAACTTCTGAATAAATGGGTAACTGAGTACAGGACACGTGAGAACGTGTGTTGACTGTACGTTGAAAATCATCCTGGATACAACTGCTGTAGAGTCATACGCTAGCTTTTGAAGAGGAGTCATACGCTGATTTAGACAGCGTAGTGCCATAGGAAATCCATACGCTCACTTTATGGGCAAGGAGTCGTATGGAGATCATACGCTCGCTTGGCTGGGTGAAGAAGGAGTCATGTGAGGTCCATATGCTCACTTGGTTGGGTGAAGAAGGAGTCATGTGAGGTCGATACGCTCACTGGAGAAGTGGCCACGTGGCTATCATCAATCTTCTTTGGTACACCATATCTTCCCATAACTGACAAAATCTTCTCGAGCGTCGTGACTGCGGATTTGACGGCTGACAGACTGTCAAAACTGACAGTAATAATGGCTTTTATATTTATGAAGGCTGCTGAGTTGTCCTCGTAAAAGACAAAATCGACTCTTCGAAAACCTATACGACGGTTACTTTTCTCGTGACAGCTGTCTTTACACGAAAGATGAAGTGTCAGATTCATTCCTCATTTAAACATATGCTGTGCTGTCACTTCAGTAAATAATAAAACATTTACTGAGCGTATGGCTTTTGAATGAGCGTACAACTCTGAACTGAACGTATGGCTCTTAACTGAGCGTATAGCCTTGAGCGTATGACTTCTGTTTGAGCGTATGGCTTCAACTGACATCTGTCTTTAAGCGTATGGATGAAAATGACAGCGTGTCATAATTTTCCACATCCTACACTATTAAGTTAGTCCATGTTGCTTGGGGTCATCATGTAGGACCGTTGAGCACCTCTAGAGGGGGGGTAAATAGAGTGTGTGTGTGCAACGGAAAATAATCACCAATTAAAAGCTTAAGTAATAACTATGGCAGTAAATAGGAGACGGTAAATAAATGTAGTAAAGTAAGAGTCAAGAATTTAAACTCAGTGACACAGCATTGTATACTGGTATCCCTCTGAGAGGACTAATCCAGTCTCGAGTACTCTTGCTCGGTGTTAATCCACTATGGCACAAGCTTTAACTGAGTGCTTACAACTCTTACAACACCGTGCTTGGCGACAAGTGCACGACCGACTTCACAACACCGTGCTTGATGACGAGCACACGACCGGCTCCACAATACCGTGCTTGATGACGAGCGCACGACCAGCTCCAGAAGGCAATTGGAAAACTGAAACGTTTTCTGAATACAACCTCCGATACAACTCTTCAACACCAAACTTTAGATTAAACAGAAACTGTACTGGCTTGGCTAAGAGTCGTAAAGGCTTAGATATGAAAGTAAAAGCTCAGAACACTTTAGATAGAGAAGAGAAGAGATGAAATTGGATTGTTGAAATGAATGGAAATCTCAACTCTATTTATAGTGTTTTTGGGGAACCGAACTCGGGCAGAGTTCGGGCAGAGTTCCGATGCTAGGATTTCGCATACGAACGTTGGATGCAGATTTGGTGGGAACTAAAATTCAAATAACCCAGACCGAACTCGGGCCGAACTCGGACCGAACTCGGTCAGAGTTCTGTCAGAGTTCTGTTGGTTCAGAACAGTAAGGAATAAACCAAATTTGCATAGGTTTTGGGCCTTTTGGAATTGTGGATTTTTGGGATACGTAGGTAGGTTTATTTTTGTTTGTGGACTGAGAAAAACCTAAGCCAGTACCGATCTGATCAATCTCACATTTTTTTTAGACTCAATAAAAGGAAAAATACAGAATAAATATGAAAACTAATAGCCCTTTTGATGACGTCTTTTTCCTGACATTGAAGACGCATTTTTCCTTGACGGCAGTTGTCCAAAGATAAACAGATCTAAAAATCTGAATACCTCCTTGTATAACGCCGTCTTTTTCCTGACATTGAAGACACATTTTTCTAGCCCCTGATGCGAGGCCCGGGATAGGTCGTTGGGCAGTTCAGAGAAATCTCCTTGTATAACGCCGTCTTTGGCCCATTAATAATTCTCCATTACATGTGTCCTGCTTTGTCAAGGCTTGATCATGCTTACTACATGTCTACAAATATATGTTAGACGAAACAAAATAATATGATGCAGTATGATACAAGCATAGCAATATGATATAGTAAACATAAGGACAATGTTATGTTTAAGTAGCAACATGATAGTAATTACATGAATATTAGTGACATCACTAGTTAAACTTAATTGATTAGCCATATTCAAAAACATGATATAATCATTGGGCTAACACATCACTCTTTGAGTGAGTCGACATGGGAGCGTGAGGATGATATCCGATCGCGATATCCCGACTTATTTGACTCGTAAGGTATAATGTCTTTCTTATGCCTTATGCTCTCAGTTCCTAGCTTGAATGATTGCTTGATTGATTGCCTTGTTATAGCTTGCATGTGATTAGTATAGCTTGTCCTTGCTTCTCTAGCATCTTGATTAAATTTCGAGTACGGAATTCTTTTAAGGTGGGTAGAGTTGTAACGACCGTGGTTCGTATTACGTATGTTGTATACGTGTACGTATTTTGATTCATGGCATGTCTCATTGCATGGTTTATTTCGGTATTTTATTTTGCTTGGTTCGGTTAGGTGGCTTGGTTCGGCATGGCTTGGTTTTTCATGTGAACCAATCCCCACCTACCCCCTCACCCTTTCTTTAACAGCCGCCCAACACTCTCTCTCTTTATTACTTCTTTCATTAACTCTTCTTCTTCTTCACCATTACTCTCTTCACCTACTAGAAAGAGGTTTAGGCAAGTACAACTTGCTTCATGGAGGAACTCAATTTTATTGTTCCATTTTCTTCTCCACATGATTCTAAGCCACTTTAGTACTTAGCATTTTCAAATCCCATGGCCCATGTCATGTAGATCTAAGTTTCTAGCATTTTGATCTTATTGGTTTTGATCTACTAAAATGGCTTGTTTTCGAAAACTAAGAGTTCCTTGTAGTAGACATTCTGATTTTATGCAAGTTTGGTTTGGGATGGCCAGACTTCATCAAGTCTTGGCCGAGATGGAGTTCCTCGAGTTCCTGAGCTTTTACGTATGATTGTATTGGCCACGGGAAGAAGACGGAGTTTTACGCACACGTTCTAACGTGTTAGCATAGTGTTTAGCCTTACGCCTATGATTTACGTGTCAGCGCGTTATCTCAGCCTTTTACGCCCACGTTTTACGTGTCAGCGTGTTATCTCAGCCTTTTACGCCCACGTGCCAGCGTACTCCGTTTTATGTTGAGTTCCTACGAATTTTATGCTCGGGGCTCTCCCGCTCGCGAAAAATCGTGCTCGCGTAAAATCCCTGGCTCGGGCAGACTCTCGCCAGCGTAAAGTTTTGCCTGAGTGTTTCCTTGCGTAGAGCTCACTCGCGTAGAGTTTTGCTCGGGTGTTTGCGTGCGTAGAATCATACTCGCATAAAATCTTACGCACGTATAATCTCACTTTCTTAAAGCCCGGCTAGCGTAAACACCACCCACGTGCACCCTTGCTCGCGCTAGCGTAGAGCCACTCTACGCTTGAGGCCCTTGGCCTAGCGTAGAGGCTCACTCGCGTAGAGCTTTGAGCCCTTGTGCATCCGATTGTCTTTCTAAAGCCTTGCACTTTTCATGACTTGACAAGCACGGATTGAGTGATGTGACCGGATCAATAATGATATATGGCATGGTATGGAGTAAACATGACATGACCTGACATGATATGAAAAGCAAGGATGATGGGAACTATTGAAAGACTGTTGTGTCGGCTTGCATGACATGACTATAATAAATGGTTTGGGCACCGTGGACGATTGTGTTTGTACAATAAATCAGTATTGTCTTGCATCATGTCTAGGACGGGGACCCCTAAATACCACGGTCAGGGGTACCTACTGAAAATTGACTAAGGCTAATAACTAGAATAAATCAGTAGTCATGAAGAGATTTCCCGGCTACAGGCAATCCCATTATCTGGACGCTCGAGTGGACTTGTAGCCTGTCGATGAGTAGGGCATATTTCTAGCACACTGTCAAGTGTTGCCCTATCAGGGATGGATATTCGTCCTGGATAACCTGGATGGTCTGCAGGGCTTGTGGCTGTTGGAATAATCTCATTGCATTTTGCTAGTAACTAGCCCTGTAATAACCCTAGTTAGTTAAAGTATCAAGCCGTACTCATTACGTGGCCGTGATTGTTTGGATGTAGTCTAGCACAGTTTAGTCTTGTCCTAATCCTGTACAAGATTGTGGCATGACCTGATTTTTTGTGCTTTACTTATCGATAAATGATGAGAAACCAAGTTTCGTTCAGATGAAGAGTTACAACACCGGACCTTGTTTGGTTTAAGGGTTGTAACTTGGCTATCTGAATAGTTCCATGGTTATCTTATCATATATCGTCATGCTTATCTATGCTTACCTTAACAATAAAGATCAGGGGACCAATTCTGTTCAGGCGAAGGGTTACAACCCCGATCCTTGTTTGGTTTAAGGGTTGTAACCTGGCTCCCGGAGCAGTTATGTGTCCTCTCATCGTTTATTTTCCTATTGCACCCCGTGTCATGCTCGTCATGTTTTACAAGATTTTGACAGGACATGATTACCTATGCTTGCCTTAACAGTAAGGATCCGGGGCAAGGTTCTGTTCATGCGAAGGGTTACAACCCCGGTCCTTGTATGGTTTAAGGGTTGTAACCTGGCTTCCGGAGCAGTTCTTTATCCTCTTTTCGTTTATTGTCTTATTTTACCCTATGTCAAGCTCTTCATGTTTTACTTTACCAGCAGTATTTGAGACGGGTTTCTATTCAGGTGAAGGGTTGCAATCCCGGTCCTTGTTTGGTTTAAGGGTTGTGACCTGGCTACTTGAATGGTTTTCTCGTACTCAATTTATTATTGTTGTCCCTGTTATTTATCAGTATCTTTATAATTATCTTTAATATTCATTTATGATGTGCTGTTTTAGTTTCTAAGTAAAGCCTCCTTTGTGGCACTTGCGCTTTCTGGGGTCTAACCCAACTGGTTTTGTATGGCCAGATATCGGAGTAGCTCCAGAGGATCTACCTACCTTCCAGCCAGATGGTGACCACCAGATGTAACCCTGGCAACGAGTGGGTTTATTTTTGGCTCTCCCATTTTATTGTAAAATATTTTTTTGAGACGTTTATCCGGCGAGCACGTGTTAGCTCGTATTGCACCTTTATTTACTATCTGTCTACGAGCTATAACATGTTTGACAAATCCTAGGGTTGATCATGTATGACTGAAACTCTTGCTAGTCTTGACATTTTGTACGACTAGCTTTATGATCATCCAAGTATGTAATGTATGGGACGCCTTGCTATTATATATTTGGTGCTCTGACATCTTTTAAACTGTTATTGCTTGCTTGAGATTGAGACAACAGGCTTATTTATGACCATAGGAGACTGATGGCTTGTAGTTAAACCCTCATATATCTAGACAGCTGTGACCGTATAGCAAGGTAAGTTGCACTTTAATATACGTAGCTGGCTATGTACGCCTCCGCTCTCCAGTATTCTGGTTCTGGGGCGTTACATAAACCATGAAAACCCATAAAATTCGAAACTTAAGACCTAGATCTATACACAACCATCCATGAAAATCAAAAACTTCAAGACCTAAATTTGTAGCGAAAGAGGAGAGGAACAATATGAAATAAAAATAAATGGAGATACATGAAATCCCTCATGGTGTGCAAGATGTACTTGCCTCTCCAAATTGGGTTAGGATTTTGGTGGAGGAAATAAAATGAGAGTTTGTGAGGAGAGAGAAAAGAAAAGGTGTATAAATATCAAGTCAAGTTTGATCTCCACCACCCATTCCTTCCCCCATACAATCTAGGACATCCACCCCTTATCATCATGATGAACCATGCCAAACCAAGTTGGTTCAACATGAACCGAAATAAACAAGAGCTAAGCAAACATAAAAAATAAAATACAGAAAAATATTTAGCATGTAATTAAAGGAATTAAATACAGAATAAATGCATAATAAATACTAAATAAATACAATCAAGTAGTACACGTATTAAAAATACGTATCCCGAAAACGGAGAGTGACATCTCTACCCTCCTTAGAAAAAACATTTCCTCAGGATTTTAAATCCAAGCAGGCTAAAAACATCAGGGCTAGACTAATCCAACTACAAGTAATTCTAGCAAGCAAGCAATCATCTTACAATATTAATAGTAAGTAATATATCTATATTTATCAATCTACGACATCAAGCAAATTCTACCCATAGGGTTATAAGTATGAGAAATCAAGACAATCAAGGTACACGAAAAGAAATAGACCTTGTGAGTCAAATAGGTGCGGATATCGTGATCGAATATCATCCTCACGTTCCCACATTGACTCTCCTAAGGATTGATGACCCCAAGAAACACAGACAAGGCTAATTATTCGGTTCTGGAGTATCTTCTCCCTTCGGTCCAAAATGGTGACATGATGTTCCTCGTAAGACAGGTTGATACCAATAGCCAGCTCAGAATAATCGAGGATAAGGCTTGGATTCGATACATACCTACGCAACTGAAATACATGAAACACATCATGCACCTCTCGTAACGAAGGTGGAAGGGACAAATGATAAGCAACATCGCCTACCCTATTGAGGATAACAAATATGCCAACGTATCGCGGACTCAACTTCCCGCGAACACCAAATCTAATGATCCCACGAGTAGGCGAGATCCGCAAGAACACGTGGTCCCTAACACAAAATTCTAGCGGCCTACGATGCTGGTCTGCCCAATGATGATGTCGATCTTGCGCAACTCAAAGTTGCTCTCTAATCCCCTTAACCACTTCAACCGACTGAATAATCATCTCTGGGCCTAACATCTTCCTCTCCCGATATCATCACATGCCAGTAGCGACCTGCACTTCTTACCGTATAGTGCTTCGAATGGCGCCATCTGGATACTGGCTTGATAACTGTTGTTGTACGAGAATTCGACTAAGTGCAGATGACTCTCCCATGATCCTCCAAAATTTAGGGTGCAAGCTCGTAACATATCTTCTAAAGTCTGAATTGTTTTTTCTGATTGCTCGTCCGTCTGTGGGTGGTAAGCCGTACTAAATCTTAACTTGGTACCCCGACTCTGATGTAAACTCTTCTAGAAATGTGATGTAAAATGGGTATCTCTATCTGATACAATACTGACAGGGACCCCATGCTGCCTGACTATCTGCTGCATATATAACTCTGCCAACTTTCTTGCAGATTGCCCTACTCTAAAAGGAAGAAAATGTGCCACCTTCGCAAGCCGATCCACTATCACACAAATAACATCTTTACCACTTGGTGATCTCGGTAAACCGGTCACAAAGTCCATTGTGATATGCTCGTACTTCCATTTCGGGATAGAAAGCGGTTGTAATAATCCAGATGGCCTCTGTTGTTCTGCCTTTACTTGCTGACATATTAAGCAACGAAAAATGAATCTAGCTATCTTCCTCTTCATTCTGTTCCACCAGAAGTGCTGCTTGATATCTTTGTACATTTTGGTCCCTCCGGGGTGTATAGAATACTGAGAACTGTGGGCTTCTGTCATAACCTCCTGCCTGATATCTCCACTTGGCACACATAGACGTGATCCAAATCTAAGTGTTCTATCCTCGTGAATTTTTATCTCCTTCCTGAGTCCTGACTTACATTTTGTCCTAAGCTTCTGAATCCTTGGGTCCTGTGCCTGAGCTGCCTTGATCCTGTCTACCAAGTCGGATTGAACTCGTAGACTTGTCAGAATTCTTACATCACTAGAAAGTATAACCTCGATGCCCATCTCTTGAAGATCTTCTAAAATGTGTTTTTGTGATGTCAACATAAATGCGCCGCCTCTCCTGCTAAGAGCGTCTGCTACCACATTTACCTTGCCTGGATGATACTAAAGCTCTACGTCGTAATCCTTGATCAACTCTAACCATCTTCTCTGTCTCATGTTCAGTTCCTTCTGAGTAAAGATGTACTTCAGACTTTTGTGGTCTGTGTACATGTCCACTCGATCACCGTACAAGTAATGTCTCCATAGCTTCAAAGCAAATACTACTGCTGCCAACTCCAAGTCATGAGTCAGATAATTCTTCTCGTGGCCTCGAAGTAGCCTAAATGCATACGCTATCACCTTCCCATGTTGTATTAGGACACACCCAAGTCCATTTTCTGATGCGTCACAATATACAGTAAAACCTCCGGGTCCAACTGGTAATGTAAGAATAGGTGTCGAGATCAACTTATGCTTCAAATTCTCAAATGATGCCTGGCACTCTGCCGACCAGACAAATGGCACATCCTTTCGTGTCAAACGGGTCATGGGTGCTGATTGTCTTGCAAAGTCTGATACGAACCTTCTGTAATATCCTGCCAATCCCAAGAAACTTTACACATCTGCTACAGTCTTAGGCATTGGCCAACTTTCTACTGCTTCTACTTTCTTTGGATCCACTGCTACTCCAGCCCCTGATATGATGTACCCCAAGAATGAAATACGATCCGTCTAAAACTCATACTTGCTGAGCTTGGTGTACAACCGGTTCTCTCTCAGAACCTGTAACACTTTTAAGTTGTAAAAAATATATGTTTTATGTGTGACCCTTAATTTTTAGAGATGAATAGAAGAATGATTTAAACATTGGACCCAAATATTTTGGATACTTCTTCTTCTTGTTTCATTTGTTCAGACTTCAAAGTTTTAATTATTGGCTTTTTGAGGTTTGATTTGAAGTTTAAGGTTTTGGGTCTAGAGAGTTTAGTAAATTGATTGTCATTTTGCAAAAAAGATTCATGGTGTGGATAAAGGGCTAGCTATGGTAGCTCATGAATGCCTATTTTTAGTTCAGATGAATATTTCGCGAAGCTGGATAAAACAAGCAATTTAGCCTGCTAATTGTCTATAATATGAGCAAGCTTTCTAAATGAGGAAGATTTGAAGTGTTGCTTCGCAGTCGTTTACGACAGCTGTCTAGTTTGCAGATTTTGCCATTTGGAATTATGGTATCTAGAAGTATCTTCTTCTTTTCAATAGTAAACATGATTACCATTCAACTCTTAAGAATCTCTTGTCAAAATTCACAAAATCGGTCGATACCGATACGTATTAACTGTATCGTATCATTTTTTTCAATGTCCAATCCGATACCTCCACCGTTATCAGCCGATACCGAAAATATGGCTCCCTTTTCCAGTCATTATTAGCAAAAAACCTTTTGTAGAAAATAATGGTTGGATGATTTTATTGATGGACTACTTCACTACTTATAGGGAGTCTAGTTCCTCTACATACTACATATTCCGATGTGGGACTAAAAGTCCCTTATTGATTTTCAATACTCCCCCTCAAGATAGGCGATAGATATTGATCATCCCCATCTTGTTACATAGCTTCGACAGACTAAATGAACTAAGACCCTTAGTCAGACAGTCTGCAACTTGTTCTTCTGAGCGGACATGGTCAATCTGCAATATCCCTTGTTCCAGCTTTCCTTGATGAAGAATCGATCAATCTCGATGTGCTTCATTCTGTCGTGCTAAACTGGATTGTTAGCTATACTTATTACAGCTTGACTATCGCTCAGAAGATGCAATGGTGCTCCCTTATCCAGCTTCAACTCTGTCAGCAATGCTTTCACCCACAGCAACTCGGACACTCCCAGAGCCATTGCTCTGTATTCTGCTTCAGCTGTCGACCGTGCTACCACTGAATGTTTCTTGCTTCTCCATGAGACCAGATTTCCTCCTACAAAGACACAGTATCCCGTGGTAGACCTTCTGTCGTCTATGCAGCTCGCCCAGTCTGCATCACAGTATCCCTCAACTTCTATGCGTCTATTCTTCTTGAACCATAGCCCCTTTCCCGGCGTTCCTTTCAGATATCTCAAGATCTGAAATACTGCTTCCATATAACCCTTTCTTGGATCATGCATGTAACGACTCACCACACTCATCGCAAATGAGATATCAGGGCGAGTGTGTCCCAGATAAATCAATCTTCCTACAAGTCTTTGATATCTTTCACGATCAACAGGCTCTCCTGCTTCTGCTCCAAGCTTACTCTTCTGGTCAATTGGAGTAACGGCTGCTTTGCATCCCTGTCTCCTTCAGCAGATCTAGTACGTATTTTTTTTGTGATAGAACAATTCCCTGTTCGCCTTCACACACTTTGATACCTAGAAAGTACCTCATTGCTCCTAAATCTTTCACCTCAAACTCCTTCGCGAGTTTTGACTTCAGCTTAGTGATCTCGACTTCATCATCACCTGTGATCACTATATCATCCACATATACAGGAAGTATAGTGATGTGGCCTCTTGCATGCTGGAGGAAGACCGTATGATCTGCATTTGTTTGACGGTATCCCATGCCTGTAACAGCCTTTCTGAATCTGTCAAACCAGGCTCGAGAAGATTGCTTGAGCCCGTATAGCAACTTCTTCAGTTTACACACCTTTTCTTGCGACGTCCCTCCATCTGATTCTGTCGCGTAGCACCCTGGCAGGAGCTCCATGTATACTTCTTCTTGCAGGTCCCCATGAAAAAAGGCATTCTTCACATCCAGCTGGTACAGCTTCCACCCATAGTATTTTCCATAAATAAATTCACTTTATTTATTGTGTTTCTAGGAAAATTACAACTGTGGGAATCCGATCTAGAAGACGATCGCTTTATCCCTTGGACTATGCGAAGAAGAAAAGCTCTCAAAATTTTACAACAAGATAGCAATGTATCTGTACAATGAATGAAAAAAAGAACTCTATTTATAGAGTCAAAAATAACTGAAAGGATAACTGTCTCCACAGCCTGTGCATAGTTAAAAATTATGCAGAATTTAACATACGCAAGGTTGTGGGCAGTTACTGGACGTGGCCTGTAACTGTTGGACACATGGCAATCGTGCATGAGTCGTGTGCAAGTTACAGGACACGCAGGCGAGAGATCGGTGGCATGGCTGCCACGTACTCCAATTAAATGAAATTCACGCAGACTTGTTGAAGACGAAATCCACGCAGACTCGGGGTAGAAAGCTTCAAAATCCACGCAAACTTGGGGCAAGAAGCTTCAGAATTCACGCAGACTTGGGGCAAAGAGCTTCAAAATCTATGCAAACTTTAGGAAGAAAACTTCAGAATCCACGCAGATTTGAGATAAAGAACTCAAAATACACGCAGACTTGAGATAGGATTGCCAGCTGTCTTGATTTGGTGTGCCTCGACTGACACAAAATCTCTGACAAAATCCCTGACAGTGATTGCTTTGTCAGTCGCATTAAATGACAATAAGGTCTTTTTGGCACGCCAACTTGGTGAAGGTTGAATCTTGTTGAGGAAGATTTCGAAAGTCACGCAATAGTCGGCTATGATCTCTCGAGTCCCGTGCATACGTGGCATACGAGGAGACATTCTTCGACTGCAGTGATGTTAGTCATGATGATGCCCTGACAAATGATGAGCTGTCCCAGCGTGATTTTGAAGAAATAGTCTGGAAGAACCCAGCGTAATTTTTGAACATTGTCCTGATCAACTCAGCGTGACTTTCAGACTTTGTTCTGATCAACTCAGCGTGACTATCATTTTTGAGGCCTACAAAACCCCCTTCAAAGTTTTCGAAAAAATGATAATTTATTTCGAAATACTTTGAAATAGAGATGATAAAATGAATTCAGTCACGCTGAGATGACTTTAATGAGAGATTTACTCCGAGATGATTGGGCTGTTGAGATTCTGTGCGGTTAGGATCCCGTACAAATCTCCCAATATCGAGGCAATAATGACTTTGCCGTCGTTTAGAATTCTTTATGGGCCTATAAATAGATCATAGGCCATTCCTTTCATTCTTTACTTGTTTTTCAAGAGAGAGAATCCTCAGAAGAAAGAAAGCTCCTCCTTCCCCGACGAACTCCTTCTTCTCCGACTTCTTCTTTTCCTTCAGAGCAGCAATGGCGCCCAAGAAAGCCGATGCTCAGGCCATGGGGAAAGCCCCTGCGACTTCTTCGCGTATCACTACTGACAGACTTCCTCGACATGAAGTCCCGCAAGCTCCTATGCGTCGTAAGTGATGGGAAACGCGAACTGTTGAAGACGAAGATGAACTCCACATAGAATTTTTAGGATTTTAAAACAAATAATGAAGTTTCAGAAATATATCTCCCCTTCTTAGGGCAAGGGATATTAACAAAGTATGCCCCCTCTTTAGGGTTAGCCATACTTCACATCTTCGTGTTTACGAAGCTCTGTGTTTCACGCAAAGGAGCATGGCTCTCCTGACTCTGCGTGATTTACTTCATATGTTGGCAGAAATGTCGACATTTGAAATAGTCACGCAGCTTTCAGGATGACTCTGCGTGATTTTTCATATTGGCAGAGATGTCAATGTTTGAATTATTCACGCAGACTTCTGAGAGTCATCCTCCGGGTAGATTAGTCTTGATCTGTCAGCGTGTTTTTGTCATTTTTACTTAAATGTGATTCTGGCAATGATGCATGATTTTCATCCCAATCTGTCTGGACTTTGCGTGAATTAATCATCTGCGTGAATAATTCTCTCAGCATGTCTTAGTAGTATATCTTTCTGAAGTCTGCGTGACTTTCAAAAAATACTGTAATACACACATAGACATAGATATATCTGACTTTGTCTTCTTTTATTTTCTGTAGTAAACATCCAAAGCGAAGAAGCAAAATATGAGGGGTACTTGAGTTTCTCATTTAAGCATGATCTATCTCACGTAGAATTCCCTCAATTTGATCTTCCAGAAGCCAGATTGTCTTTGTTGGCCAATCAAGATCATACAACCCTACTCTGTTTAATGAATGGACAACCTTTTCAGAGTCTGGATCTGGTATCCCACAAGAAACCAACATTCTTGTTCGGAGATGCCATAGCACAGAAATCTCAGCCGAAGGGCATCAGAGAGAAGGTATGCTTCTGCTTCGAAGGAGATGTGAAACAGCCCATGTACTGGCCGAAGGTTTCCAGGGGCTTGTCAATCATGAGCTTTATGCATGCCAGCTATCCGAGAAAGATGTCCTGGTATGTGACAGAATATCAACAGGCGAAGGCGAGCCGTATAATTTACAGAAAAGAGGGATTCTTTAGTGCCCCAGAGAACCATGTATCAGTGTTTCGGGGTTTGAAGCCTGGATGCATACCACCTGAAGACTCAGCCATATTGATGCCGTTCAGGATGTCCATTTTCATAAATGAATTCAAGTCAAACAAGAATGCATTCTACCCCACCGATTCAACGCCGAGGATGAACGGCCTAATGAATCATGAGAATGTGAGATGGAAGACTTTGGTCCACTGGGCTTTCGAGAATTTTGAAACTGAGCTGAAGAAAATAAATCACTATGATGCCATGGTCAATTCATCATACGGCTTCAAGCCCAACCCCTTCCTGTTCCTGGCTTTGGTTGAGAGGTACAACTACAGGACGGGGACCTTTATGACTCCAAAGGGGGAGATGGGCTTCGCCCTTCATGAGATGGAACACATCTCACACCTGCCTTCAGGCTCACTGCCGTATGAGGAATATGTTCCTACGACAGAAGAGCTGAATTTTCTGACGGAGAAGAACCCAGAGATGGTACATCTATTTGAAGAGATGATGTGTCATTTTGGCACATGTACTCTATATTACAAGGGTTCTAAGGATGAAGCTGGCAACCATATACAGAAGTGGATGTCGTACCTTTTCATGAATCGTGAAAAGGATGAGAAGAAAATAAATGAGAAGAGGTGTTACCAGATTAGCAACTTCAAGCCTCTCTCTGAGGGTGAAATCATTTATCTGCTGGAGAAATATGATTGCAAGGATTTCACCATAACTGAAGACTGGTATGAGTTCAAAGCTGGAACCACTTTTCGCTCTTATGTGAGGCAGAGTGGCAAGAGTCTATCAAGGAACGGTCATTTGGCTGGATTCCTATCTCTGTGGTTAAGAAGATTCATCGTTCCTGGCTCTAGCTCCTTGGACAGGATACACAGAGGCGTTATCTTTGCAGCGGTGCGCCTTGTGTATGGTTACAAGCTAGACCTATTATCGGCGATGACCTGTAGGCTGAATGCAGGTCTTCGGAATTTTGTATCCAACATGCTGTCTACTCAGCGGTTGATAACTGAAGAATTCCCAAGGATAGAGATGCCCTTCACATTTTTATATGGTTGGCTTCTCCTTCATCATGATGGTCTGATACCTCCAGGGGCCGGAGGGAGTAGCAGTCTTTTTCTGGAGAGGTACTCTGGAGAGACGTTCTGGAAGGTGCACACCCTTTCAGAATGCAGAAATGTCTTGAATCGGGCGTCACATTGGTCCATCCAATGTGTCCCTCCACCATCGGGCTATGAGAGCATGCCCTTAAATATGATAGACGGAGATATGGGAAACAGGCTAGATGATATAGCCTTCCAATGGTTGCAGAGGATCCGACCCTCTCATCTAGTATACCGTCATGAAGAAATGACGTATCTAGAGCCATACTTACCAAGCCGATTTGCCAGGCAATTCGGATATGACCAACTCCACGTTGGGAACGCCACCACTTGCCTATCTGCTCGCGGAGGGCTTATCGATGGAGCTCAAGCTTGGAGATATTTTGCGGCTAGAAATACAAAAGCTGTATTCTCTATGCCTAATCCTTCGTCTAGCTCGGGGTCAAAGATGCTTTGCACATATGCTCGCTTCTATGTGTCGTCGAGCACCTTCAAGCCGAGTTTCAATCTGAAGACCTTTGTTACGGAGGATGACCCAGTTCCATCGAAGAGGTCGAAGAAGAAGATTGTTATCCAACGATCTTCTCCAGAACCTGAAGATGAAACAGCGGAGGTTGAACCTCCATATGAATTATTTCAGGAGGGAAATTTCCCTGATGAAGTTCTTCCACCTATATTCATATCTCTTTCTAAGAGGAAGAGAAGTAACGAATCTGAGACCGTCTCTAAGAGGAGTACTAGGTCTCAAACATCCAAGAAGCAGAAGAAGGGAGTCTCAATAACTGCTACATCATCTTTAGGCGGTATCTCAGTTGATGAAGACGATGCCGCTGATAAAGATGAAGAAACTGATAGAGATGACGCTCCTTTGATAAGGAGGTCCAGAGGCAAATATGTTAAGAAGTCTGTCAGCAAAATAAAGGGCAATAACCTCCTAGAAACCATTATGAATGAAGGAGTTTTGCCAAAAATTAATGAAGCAGCTTCCACTGAAAAGACCGAGTCTGATGATATTCATCTTCCGACAGCTTCAATTGAACAGACTGAAGTAGAGTCAGTTCAAGCCCAGGAGACAACTATTCCAACAACAAGTGGAGTGGCCATTGAATCCTCAGAGAAGAGGATGATCCCATTTGAGCATGGGACTGAGGGCGTCATTCAGGCACTGGATGACCAGATTGACTACTCTGAAGAAGAACCAGCTCCGGAAGAAATTACAGAACAGCCAGAAATTTCGGAAACTCAAGCTGAAGAAAACATTTCTTTGACAAGAGGCGATGAAGACGTGCCGGCGTCCGAGCTATCAGCTGCTGATGATTTGTTGAAGAATGTTTGTCAAGACATCATTCTTTGAACTGACATTCCAGAGACAACTGAACCGGCAACCAATACTGAGCTTGCTATCGTCACTGTTCCAGAGACTCATGAAAATGTGAACATCATCGACTCTGAATCAGAAGCTCATTCTGAGGATGAAGAAGAAGAAGAAACTGAAGGAGGAGAAGACTGGCATGTTGGCACTTCTACTCCTTATGATGAGGATAAGATCAAGGGGAACAGAATGGAACTGAGCCCCGAACCTGCTCAATCACCGAACAACGCTCTAGCACCCAGTAATTCTGGAGCTGGAAGCAGCCATATGAAGCAGGTGTCAGATACTATCATGGACCGCCTACGGGAAGAGGCAAGACTCCCTCAATACATCGAATATGAACCTCAGCCAGGTAGAACTTTATTTCAAATTCTGTTTTTGCTGTTTCTTTTTCTTTAAATGCTGATTATATTTTTCTTTAAATGTAGGAACTGCTGCAGCAATGAGTTCGACTCATGCTCCGCTTATCCAGGCTGATGCTGATGAAGGGAGTTCACATTTGCCAACTTCTCCAGTCGCGCACACTTCTGTTCCCAGGATAGAGAACATTCAAGCTTCTTCTTTCATGATGACAGCGACTCCTGGATTTGAGACTGGGCTAGCAAGAACTCTGAGAATGTATCCAGAGATCATTTACTCATATCTAGATACGTATTCCAGACGTTTCTTAAAGGATGAAGCTATGCCCTTTTCTGATCTTCGAACTATGGTCAAGTTCCCGCTAATGGCGCTACGACATGCTGGTTGCGAACCTCAGTGCATCTTTTTTGAGCATCTCCTGGATGAGTTGGAAATAACTATCCGAAAATACTTGGAGACTAAAAAGGAAGACCTTCAATCCTTAACTGCAGCTGAGATTAGTCAACTAGAGCATGAAGCACAGTCCCAACAAACAGTTCTTGAAGCATTTCTTGCCTCTTCTACTGAGAAATTAGTAGAAAAGGGTGAAGAAATATTAGCTACTCGTCAAAGAGTAGAGCTTCTGGAGAAAGATAAAACGTCCAAGACTGAAGAGCTGAAGAAACTGAAAGAGGAATTGGCTCGACTTCAAGAGCGAATTGCTGTCATAGAAACAGAGCAAGCTGAGGTTGCTGCTGCTTGTATCTCTGAAGCTGAACGCTGTGAAATTCTTCAAAAAGAACGAGAACAGATGCAGACAGAACAGATTGAAGAAGCTAGTCGACGCCAACTCGCTATTGTTGCTTTTGGTGAACAAAATGTCACGGTTGCAGCAGCGAAAAGAGTCCGCAAATCTCATGATGAGAGGATGAGTGCTATCCTTGAACATATCAGAGAGTTAATAACTCCTAAGGAATGAATCTTTTTTTACTTTCATTTGTATTCCATGTTTTGATTATGAAATGAAAACAAATAAAAACTTTTGATCTGATTTTTGACTCTATTGTGATAATGGTGTTTATAGAAAATGTGTTCAGAGGTAGATAATACATGACATATTTCAATAGAATAGAATATACAAATGAACTTTGTAATTCTATCAGATGATATTAAACCAGAGATGATCTTAGTTTAATACTGAGTAGAAAAAATAGAATTTAGACATAAAAATATCTTTGAACTCAATTTTTCATGATCTTTAGACTCGGGAATCAAAAGACTAGATATCATTTTCATAAATATGATACTGATATATAAAATTCAGAGGTAATATGGACATGATTTTCTAAATATCAAATTTGCTAAGAAAACGATACAAGATAAAATATCTATTTCCACTGGAGGATAACAGATATCGAAATGATCGAATGATGATAAATGAACGGATGAACCGTCA
Organism: Iris pallida; assembly: GCA_029216955.1. Lineage (NCBI taxonomy): Eukaryota > Viridiplantae > Streptophyta > Magnoliopsida > Asparagales > Iridaceae > Iris > Iris pallida. The sequence goes on from JANAVB010001800.1 coordinate 46,896,363, forward strand.
AGTGATAATGAACGGGCGAACCGTCGGGTGGTAATAAATGAACGGATGACCGTCAGATAATAAACGTAATAAATAAACGGATGAACCGTCAAATGGAGACCATGTTGGAAGACAGAATGTTGTAGTAGAGGTCACCAATACTTGTATCGGAATCCCAAGAGGTAGTACTAGAAGAATCAGATCTCTTGTCTTCGTCAGATTCGGGATCTTCATGGACAGTATTGATAAAGAGAGTAGGAGCAAAATAACCCAACCCGCATTTCGTCCTTCCATATCTTAAAGGAGGAATCCGGACAGGCATTTTTCTTCCTTTTCCATCACTGAGGCCAGTTCTGAAGTCATAGCCCATATTCTTGATGATGTCTTTAGATTGTTGACTATAACGACGCAATTGTAACCTTCCAGTATCATCATCTTTGTTATCGTCTTCAGGATTAGAAGGATTTTGGGGTCCTTTGTAGAAAACTATTGGAAGGTCTCCTGGCTTTCTACTGGGAACTAGAAAGTAGGAAGATTGTACTGATTCTAGGGATACTCCCGTATGAAAAGTCTGTACAACTCCTATGGTTATTGTTCTCAAGTCATCTAGCAAATGCAAATAACTATGAACATGATTGCACACATCAATATACTGCAAAGATGGAGACTTTTCATTAACTTCAAAAGTAGCAATATTTACATTGGGAGGAGACTGAGCTTTAGAAATTTTAGCCAAGTCAATGACTAAAGGTGGAGAAGAAGAACAAGAGGAAGTTTTGTTTCGATTAAGATCGATAACAAATGGCTCAGAAGAGGTGAGCTCCCTTGAATCTTGAAATGGAAGAGTAGTCCGTCCTCCAACTGGGATTACCAGAGTATCCTATTTTACATGTGAAGATACAGGAACTGTAGTACGCCCACTGACAGGAATGATCAGTGTATCTTGACTAGATGACTGAGGTGAGGGAGAGATAAGTCCGCTCACTGGAATAATGAAGGGGCCTTCTCCGGAGGATTTAGGAGACTGTTGCTGAATAATTCGACTTTTAACTGGAATTGTCAAAGTCTCACTTTGCGAGTCCTCTTTCTCCATAGCTTGTATCAATTTTGTATACTCTTCTTTGTACATCTGGGAATCATTGAAATAAGCCTCAACTCCATGGAAAGGATTTATATCAGCAACTTCCTTTCGTACTTGTCCATTGCTGTCAATGTATTTGAAACATTGATGAAGAGTAGAAGGTACCACATTATTTTCATGAAGGAAGGGTCTTCCCAGAAGAAGATTATGAGACCCCACGATCTCAATCACATAGAAAGTGACTTTGGATCTGAAATCGCCTATCTGAAGCTTCAAATGAATCTTTCCCAAAGGCTCGCTTCGGCTTTGATTGAATCCCAAGATAGTAGTAACCGTCTTGGAAAGCTTGTGAAGAGGGATTTTTAGCTCATCCAACAGACTTTTCGGCATTATGCTTATAGCAGACCCTGGATCAATGAGGATACGATCTATCTTCATCGTATCGATATAACCGGTGTAGTAGAGGGGCCGATCATGTAGATTATTCTCCAGTAGCATATCATCTTGTATAAAGGTGATATTTGGGATAATCTCCAATACACTGTTGCAATGCAAGCAAGTGACAGGTTCTTCATTTGGCTTCTTTAATTGTGAAAGACAAAAGTCAGCTTGAAGAAGTGCTTCACTTAATGTCTCCCGAGTCTCTTTAGAAAGATGTAGAAGTTCAAAGAGGGACATTCTTGCTGGAGTATTAGCAAGTTGAGCTAGAATGTCGAAGTTATAAGGCTTCTGAAGTCCAAGAGAAGGGGACTTCTTGATCGACTTATCAAAACGAGCCTGTTGCTTGCCTCTCTCAAGAGCTGTGGGCTTGGAAGGAATAGGTACCCCCGGTGTAGTTGAAGGAACAGGTACAGTGGATGACTCTTCTTCAAGAGGAACATTAGGAGCATCTTTGTCAGCAGGAGAGACATCAGAAGTATCCTCAAGATTTTTGGAATAATCCTTTAGATAAGGTTTCCCTGTTCTAGTAGCACCAGCAAGTGCTTCTTCCTTATCTTTTGGCTCTGTGTCGGAAGTAGACCCGAGAGAAGTCATATGACATGACTTAGTCTTTCCAGCCTTCTTGGATTTTCGGGAAGTAATCTTTTGAAGGGGAGGAGATTCAAAGTCTGCCACTAAATCAGGATGAATCCATAGGATTTCTCCTGTCTCTATAGTAATCGGAACTAATCCTTCAAACTGTGGAGGAGGAATATTCACTATTTCAAGAGTTGCCTTGGGAATAGGAACAATCCCACTTTCAAGGAGTTGAGGAGGAAAATCTCTGAATTGCATAGAGACGACGTTGGTGGTGACGGTCTTCTCTTTTGGAGTAAGAGAGATAGCTCCAGATTTGATCATCTCTTGGATTTTTCCTTTCAGTACATAGCATGTACAAATTGTATGACCCAATATTCTGTGGTACGGACAGTATTTAGGATGATCTATCTTACCAGCTTCATCAGGTTTCTTGATCTTAGGTAATTGTATTTTATTACATTTCAGCAGACATTCAAAGATACCTAGGACATCATCGTCATCAAAAGAATATTCTTCTTTAGGGCGAGGTGTTCTTGGTTGTTGAACTGTAGAGGCAGGAGAAGTCTGAACAGTCGATGCATCTTTACTCTGAAGATTAACTTCAAGGGTTTCTTTCCCCTTACGAGTATTGGATTTGGCATTATTGTTAGCACCTTGACCTGTTTCTTTAGGAGTCATCTGTACTCCTAAACCTTTGAAGGTTTCAGCACTAATTTCTGCGGCTTTAGCACTAACTATGAAGGAAGGCCAATCTTGAAATTGAGTAGATCCTGTCCACATGCTGATAATTGGCAACAGATTTGATTTGCATGTATCAATCGTAACAGCATCAGGAGTTCCAAGAGGCATTTTCAGAGCTTCTCTTCGAAACCGTTCAATGAAATCTTCAATGGTTTCATTATTCTTCTGCTTGATTCTTATGAGAGCAGACATAGTCATGTCATTGAGCCCTTCATAGAATCGTTTAAGAAATATTTGTTTGAAACCAGCAAATGAGGTAATGCACCCATCAGGGAGACTTCTATACCATTCATAAGCTGTTCCTTTGAGGCATCCAACAAACACCCGAGTAAGGAGGGCGTCACTTGGTTGTAACTGGTCAGTCATCACTTCAAAGTGATTGATAAACTGACTCGGAGAAGTGGTTCCATCATAGAATGAGATAGTAGGAGGCTTGTATTTAGGAGGATAAGATACTTGCTTCCATTCTATAGGATAAGGTTGTTTGATGCCTAACCTTTGCAAACTATCTTTTTGTTTGAATGCCTCAAATTGAGTTCTGAGGTTCTTCAATTCTTCAGAAACAACTCCAGAAGATTGTGGAGTCGTAGCTTGTTGAGAATAGTTGGGAGGAGGAACAGCATTATAAGCACTACCCCCAGCTCCCGAGAGACTAGGAACTGGTTGAGCTTGCCCAGGAGTATTGGATTGTACTGCTGGAGGAGCCTGGACTGGACTTACACCAGTGTCAATTGGTATGGCTTCAGATAAAACCTGTCGATTTTGCATCTGAGTTGCCATGAGTTCATACTGTAAGCCCCCTGAATTTTCCGAATTATTTTTCGAATTTTCTAATGAATTATTTTCAATAATTCATTTCTATATAATTAATTTTTGATTATTAAATGCTCTTTACCGTGACTTGGAATTCTAGAGCATCAGGGATGCCGGTCTCTGGAAACTTCCTTCTTGGAGTTTGTAGTAGACGAGATTATCTTCATTTTGATATATCTTGTCCCACTCGAACTTGTTCCCTTGTGCTCCTTTTGTATCGCGCAAGTTCGGGTCAATTTAGGCCAATTAATTATCTACCGTGAAACCTGATTTAATTCCAATTTAATTTCTGGACCCGACATCGACCCAACCTAGTCGACCCCAAATAGGGACATGGCCCACACGAAGCCTACTACCCGCCTGCCACTTGTGTCCCATTTATTTGAGCCCCCACATGCTACTTATTTATCCATGACCATAAATCCCTATTTTAATTCGAATATTGCACCATGTCCGGTTTTGGCCCAGCTCGGCTCCATTGAACCCAACCCCAGCTCCATGTTGCCCTCCATCATGACTGTCCAAATACCCCACAACATTTCTCTTTTCCTATTTTGAAAATATCTCGTCCTCCCTCCACTTTATTAAATATCTTAGAATACCTATTATATATATATATACATATATATATATATATATATATATATATATATATATATATATATATATATATATATATATATATTTATATATAAATATAATCTCTCTCTACCTATACAAACCACCACCTTTCCTCTCCTCATGACAGCTCACACCACCCCTTGTACCCGAGCACACCCCTCACTCATTCTCTCCCAATATCTATTTATATATTATATTATAACACACTCATACATACTCATCTCTCCCTCTCCCAAACAAATATCAACTCTCTCTCCTTACTAACACAATCCCAAGCCTCACCCCTTACTCCTGTACGAGCAGCACCCTCACCATCATCTAACACATCACACTCACCCCTCTCTCTCTAAATATCATACTCTTTCTCTCTCTATCATTCTCTCTCTCTTTATATTATAAACACACCCACACAACTCACTTTCTCTCTCTCCTCTCTACACTCAACTAGCAACCACCATCACCACCAGCCCATGCTTGGCCGACCCATGGCTGAGCTCCTCCCCACTTCTCCTCCTCCTCATCCCGAGCACAGCCCAGCCTCCATCTTCCTCCTACTCTCCATCAACACTCCACCACCCTCACCATTCAAAACCGACCACCATCACCTTCACCATCATCTTTCCAATACACCAACACCACCAAGCCAACACCACCACCTCCATCACCACCCTAGACCGCCGCCCCCCGCCGCGACAGGCCGCGCGCCACCGCGCGCCTGGCTGATAGCAGCGCAGCTAGCAGCAGTAGCTGCAACTGCAGCATACGCGCGCCCCTTGGCCGCGCGCGCACGGCGGTGCAGCGCCGTCGCCGGCCGCACACCGGCGTGGCCGACCCCCCCATGGCCGGGCGACCTCGGGCGAGGCCCCCCTTGCCACCTCCGTCGTCCCCGATGCGGGAAACGGGCGATTCGTGCGTTTTGCACGGGATCCCGCCGTGACGCGCGATTTCGAAATTCAGAAAGTTCGCTTCGGAGCAGCAACTTTGCGCCAATTTTTCGGACAATCCGACCGTTGGATCGGCGATTTCTTCGCTCCGTCTCAATCTCGGTATATACCCCTTCATCCCTCTCAAATTTCACCCGTTAATTTCATCGTTTGATACATCAAAACCGGCCACCAAGTTGACCGTTTAAATTGTGTTATTTTTGGACAGTTTCGCGGAGCCAACTTCGTCGACTTGTGTCTCCTCCGTCGCAGCTCCGGTTGGTGCGCTACCAGTTCCGGTGCACAGCTGGTATAACCCTCTTCCTGTCCCCTTTAGATTTCATTTCAGTTTGAGCTTGTTAGGTCGGTCGAATTCGACACCAAAGTTGGCCGTTCGAATTATTAGTGTTGCACTTGTTAAATTCCATTTTTGAACCCGGGACTCCGGATTAAATTTCTGACACCACCAGTAGACTCGTGGCGTCGTTCTGGCATATTTTCATATAAAGTTTGCTTGATTTGGAGAACGTGGGCCCTGGCACGTTTTTCGGTGCAAAGTGTGTCCAACGGCGGACATCATTTTGGTCCGAAATTACCGTTTTGCCCCTGTGTCCAAATTGGACTTTTGGACAGGCTATCCTAGCTGATTTGACCATTCTGGACACGTTGGTGATGTTAGTTTCATCATCCGACAACATCTGTAGGTTTTTACCCTATTATTATAATCCTTCTCCTTTTGAGATATTTTGAGTTCCGTCGATTCCGGTGATTTCACAATCACTGAAACTGAATGTGTTGACCCTGTTTGATCAAGATATATGGTATCTTGGTTGATAATGTTTAGGAATAGTATGCTTAGGCTAGTTTTGACCTCGGTTGACCAAGTTTGACTGCTTTGACCAAAAGTCAACTATCAGTCAACACTTGGCCTAGAAATGTCTAGAACTTGACCAGAGTTGACCAGTTGACCAAAAGTCAACTGTTAGTCAACATTAACCTAGTTTGACTTGGTTTGACTTTCTGTGACCTAGTTTGACCTAGTGTGACTCAGTGTGACCTAGTTTGACTTAGTTGACTGAGTCTGACCTAGATTACGTAGCCTATACTATAGAATCAAGCCTAACACTGTTGAACCCTAATTAGCTTATGTATATCTTATCTTTAGGTCTGTGGCATCACTCTGAGCATCGACCCCATTTGACAGCTCAGGACCGCAGGCGAGTACATTCACTGATAGTTTTCATTGTCTTGATATCTGCTATATCCGATTCAGTCGTAGTGTCTTACTTGATTCCTTGTCACGATAGTTCACGGACTAGTATATGTTGGATCATGACATGAGATGTTGTTCCTGGATTTTTTTGGTATATACGTACATTTCCTGCCTTGTTCCATGTACTTGTATAGACACCGATTCCTGAGAGGGAGTAGCTATCCTCTTAGGGAATCCCGTGTCATGACGTGTCATGTCCAGGTCCATTATACTATTCGGGGATGGGGAATTATTAGGGGTTATGTGATCAGAGCCACCCTGTCACTATTCATGTGCTCGCGCCACTCTTCCCTCACGAAGGGTGTAGCGAGATCCTCTTGCCTTGTGCTCGTTATCCAGGTTGGCCGGCATGACCCTCTTCGGAGGCCCTCGTCAGAGGTTTCGTGTGATTGTCGAGCCAAGTGGATAGCCTGTCCTGTCACTTATCCCAAGCCGATCACATATCGCTCTAATAATTCAAGGCACATTTTATATTACTTTATCTTATCATATATTCTGTTCTGTTCTACATACAATACTTCTCACCATGCTATGATTTCAGTTACTCACATGTTTTATATGCCTCTATGATGTACCTTGATTGGAGACTAAGTTCTGCTCGGGAGAAGGGTTACAACCCCGGTCCTTGTTTGGTTTAAGGGTTGTAGCTCAGCTTCCGAACGGTTCCCAAGTCTTCATATATCTTTGTCTTGTAGTTCATTATACTGTCTCTTATAGAATTTGTCAATTCACATGGAACTGCTGTTAGTGTTTGTACTTGCTCATTTTTCTGACAGGATACCGTTGATAATATTTTAGGAGTTGTTATACCATTAGTGGACTTCCTGATATTGCTAGCTGAGGTGGATCTCACTATTCTTCTATGTGAGTTGCCTGGTACTTATCCTTAGTTCGTCTTGTTTTTTCTTCTTCATTTTCTGTCTTATGATTCCTTCTAGTAGTTTCTAGTTGTTCTTGTGCTTTAGTTATCTTTCTTGTCTTATCATCCCTAGCTGTTGTGATGTGACTAGAGTATATTTATAGTTGTAGGCCTTCTAGATGTAGTGTATATTTATTGGGTACTAGACAGCGTTCTACCGCCGATACTGCGGCGTAGGCTGGGCGTCGTCTACGTATTCGTACCCGTATATCCGGGTGCGGGTCGTGACACGTTTTTAGTGGTGGCCCATGCAGGTCAGTCTTTGCAATTAATGCGAAGTCGTGGTAGTACTTGAGCTTATCTGTACTACTGCGAGCCTGCCCTAGGATTAAGATTGAGTCATGGCATATTTTAGGATTTGGTACTCAGTCACATATTAGGAACTCTTGGTAGATTCCAGGGATGACCCCTGGGAATCTTATTTCGAAGGCTTTCAAATCTTTTCCCACTTGTTTTCATTCGTCCTGATTTCTGAAATATCTGTCCGTATCAAATTTTATTCATTCTCGGGATGAGTTTGTGGACCCCAGAGGGAAGGTATAAGTTGAACTTATATATCTTCTAGGTTGAGACGAGAATATGATTTGCCAGTCTCATATCAGGTTGAGATTGTTTTAGATTATATTCCAATGATTTCCTTTATCTTGACCTAGATAGTACCTTTGGACATCTCCTGAGAATTTTCTTCTAAACTCTACCTCAGAATCTGTTTCCGCTAGTTTTCATTTACTTATCCTTGATTCGTTGTTGAATTTTGAATCTTGATGTTCGTTGTTGACTTTGATTTTGATTTTGTTTGAAGATAAGTTTCTCTGGATTGAGTTAAGATATCCTGATAAATATATTTGATGAAGACGATGAGAACGATAAATGTCTACTTTACTTATGGAGTTTGGAATTTATTGCAGTCATATTAGCTAGCCTGACAGGGACATGGAGCCTGATTTTGGATATGCTATCCTAGTTATGGCATTTAGATTCTCTTGCAGCCATACCGGTTGGCGTGGTAAGGAATCTAGATGACGTGATTATAGGGTGTATACCTTAGTTATGGACTCTATCGTTTATTGCAGTTATGTTTACTGGCATGGCATAAATTCTGGCAGCATGGTTTTGGATAGACGTGTATGCTTATCAGGTCGTATCTTAAATTGATTCACTTCTTTTTTTTTGACCAAATGATGAGGACAATTCATACCCTTATTTGTCGACTTATCATTCATTTCTTTTCTCATCGTATAATGATTTCCTCATCTTTCCATCATTTTCCTTGACTTGTTTAGCTATGTCTTGACTACACCAATCACTTATCTCATATCTACAACTGTCATCTACACTTGAAAACTTTGAAAATTTTAAAATTTTTATATCTCAATTGTTTCTTAAATTTCGATACTGTTAAGATTTTGATTCCCTTCTATCCATGACCAACCAATTTTGGTCATTTTGTATATTGCGCCAAAGAGTCTTGGTTGCTGACTAAACACTAGATGACTTCAAATTCCTTGTGACTTGGATTTTCGTCCTTGGATTCTCGTGCCCAGCCTTCGTTGATCTTATTCTCCATCTGGCCCAAATTCTGATTTACTCAAAACTTGATCAATTTAAATCGTGCTTTTAAGACATTGATCTCGACTTCGTGATTTCATCATCTTTCACCATTTAAAACTTGGGTCTTAATCATGCCAATCTCTATCATGCCAAGTGATCTTAGACTATTTCTAATTTTATTCACGCTCGAACTTGGAGCGTATTCCATGATTTTATTAATCATACTCTTCAATCTTGATCGGGTCTATAAGACCTTGACTTCGATTTTGTTGTGTCTGAAACTCCAGCTCAATCATGCCAAGCCTTGTTTTGGTCATGATTATCTCTCATCTTGATCAAGCCTGTGTGACTTTCAGGCTGATTATCCGTTAACCCGAGTGCTACACGTCACCTCGTACGTGGACTTCATCTATAACTTTCGTTCTTCGAAGTCATTTCTGAATCGTGTCCCAATGACTTAACTTATCTATAATCGTGCCTATATGATTCTGTTCATATTTTGATTCTATCGTGCGGAAATTTTTCATCGTGCCTGAATAATTGTGAATTGATTATCTAAATCGTGCAAACTTGTCATTCTATGATCGTGCCTAAGTTTTTGCCTAAAGCCTTCTATCTTGTTTTACCCCTACTACAACCTTAATTTCGAGGACGAAATTTCTATAAGGTGGGTAGGATGTAAGCCCCCTGAATTTCCCGAATTATTTTTCGAATTTTCTAATGAATTATTTTCAATAATTCATTTCTATATAATTAATTTTTGATTATTAAATGCTCTTTACCGTGACTTGGAATTCTAGAGCATCAGGGATGCCGGTCTCTGGAAACTTCCTTCTTGGAGTTTGTAGTAGACGAGATTATCTTCATTTTGATATATCTTGTCCCACTCGAACTTGTTCCCTTGTGCTCCTTTTGTATCGCGCAAGTTCGGGTCAATTTAGGCCAATTAATTATCTACCGTAAAACCTGATTTAATTCCAATTTAATTTCTGGACCCGACATCGACCCAACCTAGTCGACCCCAAATAGGGACATGGACCACACGAAGCCTACTACCCGCCTCCCACTTGTGTCCCATTTATTTGAGCCCCCACATGCTACTTATTTATCCATGACCATAAATCCCTATTTTAATTCGAATATTGCACCATGTCCGGTTTTGGCCCAGCTCGGCTCCATTGAACCCAACCCCAGCTCCATGTTGCCCTCCATCATGACTGTCCAAATACCCCACAACATTTCTCTTTTCCTATTTTGAAAATATCTCGTCCTCCCTCCACTTTATTAAATATCTTAGAATACCTCTTATATATATATATACATATATATATATATAAATATAATCTCTCTCTACCTATACAAACCACCACCTTTCCTCTCCTCATGACAGCTCACACCCCCCCTTGTACCCGAGCACACCCCTCACTCATTCTCTCCCAATATCTATTTATATATTATATTATAACACACTCATACATACTCATCTCTCCCTCTCCCAAACAAATATCAACTCTCTCTCCTTACTAACACAATCCCAAGCCTCACCCCTTACTCCTGTACGAGCAGCACCCTCACCATCATCTAACACATCACACTCACCCCTCTCTCTCTAAATATCATACTCTTTCTCTCTCTATCATTCTCTCTCTCTTTATATTATAAACACACCCACACAACTCACTTTCTCTATCTCCTCTCTACACTCAACTAGCAACCACCATCACCACCAGCCCATGCTTGGCCGACCCATGGCTGAGCTCCTCCCCACTTCTCCTCCTCCTCCTCCCGAGCATAGCCCAGCCTCCATCTTCCTCCTACTCTCCATCAACACTCCACCACCCTCACCATTCAAAACCGACCACCATCACCTTCACCATCATCTTTCCAATACACCAACACCACCAAGCCAACACCACCACCTCCATCACCACCCTAGACCGCCGCCCCCCGCCGCGACAGGCCGCGCGCCACCGCGTGCCTGGCTGATAGCAGCGCAGCTAGCAGCAGCAGCTGCAACTGCAGCATACGCGCGCCCCTTGGCCGCGCGCGCACGGCGGTGCAGCGCCGTCGCCGGCCGCACACCGGCGTGGCCGACCCCCCCCATGGCTGGGCGACCTCGGGCGAGGCCCCCCTTGCCGCCTCCATCGTCCCCGACGCGGGAAACGGGCGATTCGTGCGTTTTGCACGGGATCCCGCCGTGACGCGCGATTTCGAAATTCAGAAAGTTCGCTTCGGAGCAGCAACTTTGCGCCAATTTTTCGGACAATCCGACCGTTGGATCGGCGATTTCTTCGCTCCGTCTCAATCTTGGTATATACCCCTTCATCCCTCTCAAATTTCACCCGTTAATTTCGTCGTTTGATACATCAAAACCGGCCACCAAGTTGACCGTTTAAATTGTGTTATTTTTGGACAATTTCGCGGAGCCAACTTCGTCGACTTGTGTCTCCTCCGTCGCAGCTCCGGTTGGCGCGCTACCAGTTCCGGTGCACAGCTGGTATAACCCTCTTCCTGCCCCCTTTAGATTTCATTTCAGTTTGAGCTTGTTAGGTCGGTCGAATTCGACGCCAAAGTTGGCCGTTCGAATTATTAGTGTTGCACTTGTTAAATTCCATTTTTGAACCCGGGACTCCGGATTAAATTTCTGACACCACCAGTAGATTCGTGGCGTCGTTCTGGCATATTTTCATATAAAGTTTGCTTGATTTGGAGAACGTGGGCCCTGGCACGTTTTTCGGTGCAAAGTGTGTCCAACGGCGGACATCATTTTGGTCCGAAATTACCATTTTGCCCCTGTGTCCAAATTGGACTTTTGGACAGGCTATCCTAGCTGATTTGACCATTCTGGACACGTTGGTGATGTTAGTTTCATCATCCGACAACATCTGTAGGTTTTTACCCTATTATTATAATCCTTCTCCTTTTGAGATATTTTGAGTTCCGTCGATTCCGGTGATTTCACAATCACTGAAACTGAATGTGTTGACCCTGTTTGATCAAGATATATGGTATCTTGGTTGATAATGTTTAGGAATAGTATGCTTAGGCTAGTTTTGACCTCGGTTGACCAAGTTTGACTGCTTTGACCAAAAGTCAACTATCAGTCAACACTTGGCCTAGAAATGTCTAGAACTTGACCAGAGTTGACCAGTTGACCAAAAGTCAACTGTTAGTCAACATTAACCTAGTTTGACTTGGTTTGACTTTCTGTGACCTAGTTTGACCTAGTGTGACTCAGTGTGACCTAGTTTGACTTAGTTGACTGAGTCTGACCTAGATTACGTAGCCTTTACTATAGAATCAAGCCTAACACTGTTGAACCCTAATTAGCTTATGTATATCTTATCTTTAGGTATGTGGCATCACTCTGAGCATCGACCCCATTTGACAGCTCAGGACCGCAGGCGAGTACATTCACTGATAGTTTTCATTGTCTTGATATCTGCTATATCCGATTCAGTCGTAGTGTCTTACTTGATTCCTTGTCACGATAGTTCACGGACTAGTATATGTTGGATCATGACATGAGATGTTGTTCCTGGATTTTTTTGGTATATACGTACATTTCCTGCCTTGTTCCATGTACTTGTATAGACACCGATTCCTGAGAGGGAGTAGCTATCCTCTTAGGGAATCCCGTGTCATGACGTGTCATGTCCAGGTCCATTATACTATTCGGGGATGGAGAATTATTAGGGGTTATGTGATCAGAGCCACCCTGTCACTATTCATGTGCTCGCGCCACTCTTCCCTCACGAAGGGTGTAGCGAGATCCTCTTGCCTTGTGCTCGTTATCCAGGTTGGCCGGCATGACCCTCTTCGGAGGCCCTCGTCAGAGGTTCCGTGTGATTGTCGAGCCAAGTGGATAGCCTGTCCTGTCACTTATCCCAAGCCGATCACATATCGCTCTAATAATTCAAGGCACATTTTATATTACTTTATCTTATCATATATTCTGTTCTGTTCTACATACAGTACTTCTCACCATGCTATGATTTCAGTTACTCACATGTTTTATATGCCTCTATGATATACCTTGATTGGAGACTAAGTTCTGCTCGGGAGAAGGGTTACAACCCCGGTCCTTGTTTGGTTTAAGGGTTGTAGCTCAGCTTCCGAACGGTTCCCAAGTCTTCATATATCTTTGTCTTGTAGTTCATTATACTGTCTCTTATAGAATTTGTCAATTCACATGGAACTGCTGTTAGTGTTTGTACTTGCTCATTTTCCTGACAGGATACCGTTGATAATATTTTAGGAGTTGTTATACCATTAGTGGACTTCCTGATGTTGCTAGCTGAGGTGGATCTCACTATTCTTCTATGTGAGTTGCCTGGTAGTTATCCTTAGTTCGTCTTGTTTTTCCTTCTTCATTTTCTGTCTTATGATTCCTTCTAGTAGTTTCTAGTTGTTCTTGTGCTTTAGTTATCTTTCTTGTCTTATCATCCCTAGCTGTTGTGATGTGACTAGAGTATATTTATAGTTGTAGGCCTTCTAGATGTAGTGTATATTTATTGGGTACTAGACAGCGTTCTACCGCCGATACTGCGGCATAGGCTGGGCGTCGTCTACGTATTTGTACCCGTATATCCGGGTGCGGGTCGTGACACATACATCGACTTCATAGTATCAGCCATAGATTTCATTTGCTGTTCCAAAGAAACAATTCTTTGTTCTTAAGGAGTCATGGAAGAAGAAGGTTTATCAGTATTCCCATCGACCATATAGGTTGTGACTGTACGAGGAATCATTGACGAACTGGTGGATGTTGTTTGTTCTGAATCATTACTTTGTGCATCAAAGTCATTTGTGGGAGAACTACCCCCAGTAGGAAGAGGTGGGAAGTTAGATTCTCCAAGAAATTCAGAATCAGAAATCAAAGTCCTCTGACTAGAAGTCATGGCCTTTGATCTGGTGTCTTTATATACACCATCTGGACTATCAGCTCTACCCCCAGTATCCCGAGAGGTCATGTTGACAGAAGCAAACAGAGGTTCATCTTCATCAGGCATAGATTCACACTGAATCCGATTGAAGACAGATTGTCGTTTAGTTTGACATTTGCATTGCATTGTGACTCTTGGCTGGAAGTCACATTCATGACCAACATGGTTATGATCTATTGATTGGCATCTACATTGAATAATGACTTTTGGCTGGAAGACACATTCAGCATGGTCACGACCCATTGACACAGAATTATTCCTTCTCTTCTGTTGAAGATGTTCTCGTAAATCTGTTTGTGAAGATTGAGAAATATATTTCTGGTTCTTGAGTCTTGATGGCTCTTGATTATATAGAGAGTGATTAATCTGAGCCACATAATTTCTAGCATACTCTGCATCTGGATCTTTTGCAGAAGTGCTCTCCAAATGGATTTGATTGAGTTTTGTTCTTAGATCAGTTGGAGGTAAAACATTAGTTTTTGATACTTGGAGTTTTCCTTCCACTGATCTGGATATTTGCAGAGAAGGAAGAATTGAACTACCCCCTTGATTAGGAGTTGGTAACAGACCCTCTTCTATGGGCAAATTCTGTGTCCAATTCAAAGAAGTCGTAGAAGAAGACATTAAGAAATGTTTCTTCTTAGACTTATTCAAATTTTGAGACATAGAATGTCCAGAAGAGAGAGTAGTCAAAAGACCATCTCCTTTTCTTTGACTAACAAAAGTGTCAGTCAAAGCTGTTTCTGAAGTAAACACCACAGGAGCAGAAGAAACAACTAAAGAGTCATTTCTTTCCGAAGGGACTTTGTATGCCACTTGTGAAGGAGCTTTAGCAAGACCACCCCCAGTTCTAGCAGAACTTGGCAAGGAAGAAGAGATAGCTAAAAAGCTATTCTTCTTAGATGATGTATAAGGAATACACGCTGGTACAGATTTGGCTAAGGAGCCAGTGCTGTTAGCGTGACTTGTAGATTTGAAAATACACGCCGGAACAGTTTTGGCTAAGGAACCAGTGCTGTCAGCGTGACTTTTGAACTTGAGATTGCACGCTGAAACAGGCTTGGCTAAGGAGCCAGTGCTGTCAGCGTGACTTTTGAATTTGAGATTGCACGCTGGAACAGGCTTGGCTAAGGAGCCAGTGCTGTCAGCGTGACTTTTGATTGCTGTAGTCTTTAAGCACACAAGAGCGTGCGTGCTTGCAGTAGAGTTCTTGCCAGTGCTAAGAGTAGACACTGTGACAGAAACTTCACTGTTAGTTGCCACCAAGTTCTTAGGGACATAGAAAGATCGTCCCTTCGACTTGGCAGTAGAGAAAGAGGCTGAAGTGGGCTTGCCACTCTTAGCCTGCTGCCTTTCTTCGTAGGCGAGTTGATCGAGTTGGATCGATATCACCTTCTTCGTCGAGCCGACTGACGAAGCGTCGCATTGAGTTGTTGCCATCTCAGAAGAGGAGATGGTTTTCCCCAGCAGAGTCGCCAATTTGTTTTCCATAAAAAAATTCACTTTATTTATTGTGTTTCTGGGAAAATTACAACTGTGGGAATCCGATCTAGAAGACGTTCGCTTTATCCCTTGGACTATGCGAAGAAGAAAAGCTCTCAAAATTTTACAGCAAGATAGCAATGTATCTGTACAATGAATGAAAAAAAGAACTCTATTTATAGAGTCAAAAATAACTGAAAGGATAACTGTCTCCACAGCCTGTGTATAGTTAAAAATCACACAGGATTTAACATACGCAAGGTTGTGGGCAGTTACTGGACGTGGCCTGTAACTGTTGGACACATGGCAATCGTGCATGAGTCGTGTACAAGTTACAGGACACGCAGACGAGAGATCGGTGGCATGGCTGCCACGTACTCCAATTAAATGAAATCCACGCAGACTTGTTGAAGACGAAATCCACGCAGACTCGAGATAGAAAGCTTCAAAATCCACGCAAACTTGGGGAAAGAAGCTTCAGAATTCACGCAGACTTGGGGCAAAGAGCTTCAAAATCTACGCAAACTTTAGGAAGAAAACTTCAGAATCCACGCAGATTTGAGATGAAGAACTCAAAATACACGCAGACTTGAGATAGGATTGCCAGCTGTCTTGATTTGGTGTGCCTCGACTGACACAAAATCTCTGACAAAATCCCTGACAGTGATTGCTTTGTCAGTCGCATTAAATGACAATAAGGTCTTTTTGGCACGCCAACTTGGTGAAGGTTGAATCTTGTTGAGGAAGATTTCGAAAGTCACGCAATAGTCAGCTATGATCTCTCGAGTCCCGTGCATACGTGGCATACGAGGAGATATTCTTCGACTGCAGTGCTGTTAGTCATGATGACGCCCTGACAAATGATGAGCTGTCCCAGCGTGATTTTGAAGAAATAGTCTGGAAGAACCCAGCATAATTTTTGAACATTGTCCTGATCAACTCAGCGTGACTTTCAGACTTTGTTCTGATCAACTCAGCGTGACTCTCATTTTTGAGGCCTACACATAGTTCGCTGCAATGGAGACCAGAGTTCTCACGGTGCTCATTTCTGCTACTGGGACAAACGTCTCATCATAGTCTATGCCATATGACTGTGTGAATTCTTTTGCAACCAACCTCGCCTTGTACCGCTCTACTTTTCCTTCTGGCATCTCTTTCACTGTGTACACCCATTTGCATCCCACAGCTTTCTTCCTTTTGGGTAATGGAACCAGCTCCCATGTCTTATTTTTCTCCAGTGCCCCAAGTTCTTCCATTATTGCAGCTTTCTACCTTGGATCTTTTTTTGCTTCCTGCCAACACTTGCACTACAACAAATATGGCCTACAATAGCATGCGCATAATGCTATAGAAAGCCTTCTATAGCAGATTCTGTCTGCTATGATCGCCCACGCTATAGTATGTCCAGACATGTGAACGCTATAACATTATAGCGTTCATGAATGCTGTAGAAGGTTTATAGCGTTCGTGTATGCTGTTGATGGTTTATAGCGTTTATGAATGCTGTAAATACTTTATAGCATTCTAGAACGCTGTAGATAGTTTATAGCGTTCATGAGTGCTGTGGATTACTTATAGCGTTTATGAATGCTGTGGATTATTTATAGCGTTTGTGAATGCTGTAAATGATTTATAGCGTTTGATGAATGATTTGATTTATTATAGCGTTCATCATATGCTATCGTAGTAGCAACAATTTAGACATCATATGCTATCGTAGTAGCAGCAATTTAGACGTTTTGAGTGCTATAAACCTGCTACAGAATTTCATATTATGAAGCTACAGAATTTCATATTTCATAACATGCGTTTGTATCACATGTAAATAACAATAATCGCAGACAATTTCAATCGCAACTTGCATTTCGATCAATCAAGATATAGTAAAGATTTGCCAAAATATGATATGTTTCATTAGAACATTCAAGATGTACAAAAAGTAGTAGTCATTAAAACATTCAAGATGTAGAAAAAGTAGTTTTACGCCAAAATAAATCATTCCATTTACAAAGTATCTGTAGTCCAAAATAAACCATTCCATTTACAAATATTTGTAGGCCAAAAAACAGCTCGCCTCTTTCCTTCTAGCAGCTATCCACAACCATCAAAAATATATACGCCAACCTACACAAAATTGAGAAAAAAACACATTATGATATAAAAAATAAGATAGAAATATTTCTGATACTCAAGTAGTGTTATGTAATAGCGAATACAATATGTTCAGTGGCTAAGGAGGCATGCAGTGTGTTAAATGTGAAGTTGCAGGACAGTAGTGTTATGTAAAGCAGTGTAATACTTGAAGTAAAGTGCAAGAAGGTTTTACTGGACAGAAATTTCTCTCTCAAGTTGGACACATGTATACCTCATTGCCACATGTATACCTCAAGTTTTGAACATACATGGACCCAGCAATTTCAAAACATACAAGTAGAAAAGCTATTTAATTTGAAAGCTGAAACTAACTAAAATATTCATATTACCAAACTAAGAGAAAATCATGTCCATCTTAGCAACATAGTGCATTTCATGAGAAGCAAAACAATTCTTGCTACCTGTATGGTGGCAGCCTAATGTGATTCATCATATGATCAAGTCAACTGTACATTTCAATTTTCAATGCATATGATTCATTATATGAGTGTATCATGGGAATTTGGAGATGGTGTCTTCAAGTATATGATGCAAAAAAAATCATTTCATGTGGTTATTATAAGACATGGCCTCGTAACAGAGCTGAATGGAAAGAAGATTCACACACACACACACACTTGTGGATATTTTTAATCTGTTAAAGCAGCACAATAATATCCCTAATGCACCAAAGCACAACAATCAACAAGGCAATCTCTTACATTTGGGTTCAGTTTGAGATCAAACAACTTAGTTGTCATTGCAATCACATCATACCATTCAAACAATGTTAAATACTTGAAAGAAAGTGAACAAAACTACATTGATAATCACTTGAACCGGCTGTAATTTAAAGACCCAAATATTCAGAGGACATATATTAAAATATGGTTGCTGAAACTCGTCATATATTAAAATATACAGTATGTTCATGAACATGATATAAGAAAAAACTTTTAAGAGAATAACAACTCATACGGTTAAAATCTTGAATATGCAGATAAATTTCACGATATATTGGCATATATATGGCCAAAGTGCTAAAAGCAACTAGCACAACAAACACCTTCATCTCATTTGACATCAATATCAAGGTACATGCATATAAATTTTAGAATAGTGCACATTAACCCGTTTCTAAAGCAGGGAAACTGCAGTCATCTGTTACTTAACAGTAAATTAAAGGAGAAAGAAATCATAATATACAAAACAAACCTTCTGATGCAGATGAGTCTGATCCAACAATGGGGGTATGAAGGCAATATTTCCTATTAGCTGCATCTTGTGAAGGTTTATGGAATGATGGCTTCACATGATTTGTCAGGTGACTGCTTTGGTGAGGGATGATCCATGAAACAAAACCTAATAGTTGACAATTCATACTCTGTTAGCCAGACAATGAAAATCCTAGTATCCAACAATACTTGATAATTGATATCTAGTAGAAGCAACGTTTAGAAGTATGTCCAAAATCTCAAACAGAAAAGATTAAAGAAAGTTAAACACTTGAATAGCCATCAGGATCACAGTAGAAGTAACATCCAAATTTCACACGGTAGACATGACAATCCGGTAATCATTATGTACATTTATAAAAGGATGTCATGTTTTTTTGGTCATTAGGAAGTAATTGTGTGAGATATTGAGTCTCTTAAATCCTTTCCATCACATCAATTTCAGTTCCTCCTCATAAGCTTATGAATTCTCCCTTATCACCAACTCTTTTTTATCTAAATTTGACATAGCATTCAAACTTTAATATAAGATGAGTCACAAACTTGATATTTACTATTGTAAGTTGGTTTCATGTTACTTATTGGGTTTCAGATTCGGATGAGGTCATATCCAAACCTTGCAGATTAAGGATTTAGGTTCACTTTTAAGATTCAAATCCTACAATAAAAGGCATGCTCTTATTATATTCTTTGTTAAGATAAAAGGCTTGCTCTTGATGTAGAACATGGAAATAAATGGATATCATTTACTGAAAGTTTACATTGGTCATGAAACATATTATAGTACAAACTGAGAAACTCATATAAAGTTATAAACATATGGCAGGATTTCGACAGTGCAAATGAACCTAGCTATTGTTAATGTGTAGTGAAGGAATACAAATCAACTAGAATACTAAAGATCACATTGATCAGTCATTGGGACTTAACATTCTTACCATCTGTGTGTTAACCCATTTTTCTACTATAAGAAAATCAACTTCCTTTCTTAGTACTAGACTTCATAATGAGCACATTTACTAAGGAGAATAAGTATCTCACTCTGAGTTCAGTTTAACAATTTAGAAACAGGGAAAAAGTATTCTTACTATGTATATAATGTCACCTGAACTTCAAAGGATCTGAATCTTGCAAGACACATGGGTCGAGCTTCTTGATTGCAGCAGACTCTCCTGAACTCAAAGTTGCACACTAAATCATATGAACCTTCTCCAACGAAAGACTTCTAGACAAAATTATAGGTCAATTTGTTCATCTCGACCAGTAGAATGGCTGGTACTTCAATAGGCAAGGCCTTTTTAGGACCTCCGATTTTGGTAGCATTGGGCCTTTTGGCTCTATCTAGATAATAAACAAAAATATATAATTATGAAGGAGAGAAAAGAAAATTTGTGAAACACAAGTGACAATAATTGAACTTAGCCATATAGTTGAGATAGTTAAGAGTAAAAAGACAAAGCAAAGAACTAGTGTATTTAAAATCAAATAAAATTCGTGCATGTTGGGAGAAGGAAAGGAACCGGAGGAACCTTTTTAGGTATAACAGAGTTCCTGTGAATTCTAATGTACATTAACGTACAACCAAGTGACTTGGTAGTAATTTATATTTCAAGGATTTGGATAAATATTTAAGTTCATCAATGTTCCAACTACTGTTACATAGCTTCATAAACAAATATAACGAATCTATTCTCTAATATAAAAATAAGCAAATACCTCTTCAAAGAAAAACAGATCAAGTTGAATGCAAATAATACCTAGCCAGTTATGCCAAATACGTTTTGGGCACAGGTTGGGATTTCTTTAGCTATATCATGATCAATAATAGAATGAAACATAGGCATGTTCTTTTTTTCTATAATTACACCCGCTGAATGTAAATGAGAGAAAAACTCAAAATTAGGGGGAAAACTGAACAAAACTAAGTAGCTCTAGGAAAAAAATAACACCTACTGAACAACTGCTACCTCTGTCGCATCCGAAGCCATGCTTATCCTTAAAAAAAACACAAAAGAGAGAGAATCAATCGATATTGACCAACTGGGCGTCACCACCACAAGCAAAAACTCACCACCGATTTATCTCGATTCGGTTGGTGTCGTCGTCGAGGGAGAAAGTGACGTCGGTTGGCCGCTCCTCCTTGCTCATCATCATATCAAAAATCATGAACTAGAAATCTAGTAAAGTCATCCGAAATCGATGGGATGCTCCTTCTTGTTGGTGGTGAAGGTGATGGCAATAATATCGGGATGCTCCTTCTGGAAGATTAAGGTCTATAAATAAGGGATCGAAGCCCACGCGTCGAATCTGCGGCGGACCCGTCGGAAGAACTCTTCGGTGTCGGCGGAGTCGCCGAGGAGGCGGTCGATGACCGGCGCCCACTCCCCGGACCCCATCCTCGACACGTCGACCTCGGAGAACCCCCCGGCGCTGTCCCGGAGGAAGCCACGGCGGACGCGGGCTGCCGTGGGGAGGCGCTCGAGCGCGGCCCAGCGCAGCTCCTCCTCGTACTCCCCGAAGGAGCTCGACCTCGAGAACGCCGACTCCGACGAGTTCCACATCTCGCTCCTCTCCGAAACCCTAACCCTAACCCTAATTCTGACATGGTGGTGGATGCGTGGGTTTTAAATGGGGAGGTGGGTGATTGCTCCCAGCGACCCCCTCCACCTTCCAAATCCCTCCGAATCCCCCCTCCACCTTCCAAATCCCAAACCCTAACCCGTCCTAAACGCTAACCTTAACCCTAGAAAAATTCTTCACAACTATTCGGAGGGAAGAATGAAGATGATGGGTTAGGGTTTGGAATATGGAAGAAGGTGGCTGAGCATTTGAAAATTTTGGGGTTTCTCGCGTGGGAGATTAGGATGAGAAGAGAGAGGGGGGAGGGTTTTATGTGCTTGGTTGTGGTGGATGAAATTTTTTTGAGCGGAACAAAAAAAAGGAGCGGGCTCAGGCGGGGAACGAAATTTTTTTAGGTTTTTAAAATAAATTGTTATTTAAATAGGCTTATTTTGCTAAAAATTTGAAGATCCGATACATTGGCTCATGAAATCAAACCAGCCGAAAATCGAACCGAATTAATTCAGTTCAGTTTTTTTCGGTTTCTATAAAAATGGTTCGGTTTTTAGTTTTGAGAAATACAGTTTACGGTTATTTTTATTTTCGTATATTCGGTTCGGTTTGAACCGAACCGAACCGTTGCTCACCCCTACCTTTCATGAATATAGAACTGTTACAAAAGTACAAATTATATGTAACGTTTATATATAAAATATGTTATAATAAGTCAGATACTCCTCTAAACCGTTATATTAAGAGGCATTATAGAATTTTTGTAACATTTTTTTAAAAAAGTTATAAAAATTAATTTTCAAACGTTCTAAAATGATTTTTTTTTTTTTGTAGTGTATATTCTTGTAGTGTTATGAGAAAAAATTTAGGGGCAATAGCTATGCGCGGAAGAATGAATATTAGGGGGTTTAGGCTATGAGTTTTGTAAATGTTGGGCACGAATTTTGTAAAATTATATACTTTCACGCCAAATATGCTAGTCTGTTCTTTTATCATGTAAAATAAAAACCTATGCTGGTTATCCTAGGATTCGAACATGATCTGCTTTGACATACAAACATATGAATGTTATAGATTCTACAGCATTCAAGAAACGCTATAGATAGATATTTTTATAGTACTGCAGAAAGAACGCTATTGTTGATAACATTCTATAGCGGGGACACTTGAACGCTATAGAAAAACTGCTATTATAGGCCCTATTTGTTGTAGTGTTGGGCAATGAAGTAGAGTCTAACGATGTAATGAAGGCTCGATAATTCGAAAAAAACGTTAGAATAAGACAAGAAGTTGGCAATATCATGTCCGTAATCATCAAAACGAGCAGGAGCCTTACCCACATTGATGCGAGAAGATCTCCTTAAGGGAGCAATACGTGGTGGAGAGATCATACCATCCGAGTCGGAGAGATCCGCATCAGAATCCGAGTGATTCAGTGCGGGGGCAACATCTTCAGGAGTTGGAGCAGGAGTAGACGAGGGACTTGGTACAGTAGGCACAGGGTACGGCATAGGCACAGTACTGGACTTCTGTTGTCTCCTTCTGTAGACTTGGAGCTCATTTTCCCTTGTCTGCTGCTCCCCCTGCAAAACATATGTATCGTCTTCTTCATTCTCTGTATCTGAGTCACTGTGCTCTCCCCCTTTCGTCCAGTTTTCTACAACCGGATACGGAACCGATCCGACGACCACATTTGGGCTTGTTATTTCCCCCTCACATCTAACACCATCTGTGTTAGATGTGTCACCAAATACTGAACCTTCATCCGAACCATAGTATGGTTTGAGTTCTCTGAATGTAACGTCCATGCTTACAAACATCTTCCGCTCGACTAGACTCCAACAGGCATATCCCTTCTGAGTCGTCGTGTAACCGACAAAGACACATTTAACTGCCCTAGGATCCAGTTTGCCAACGCCTGGCCTATTATCTTGGACAAAGCACACACATCCAAAAACTTTCGGTGGAACAGTGTATGTAGTTGTCCCTGTAAGCATCTCCAACGGTGTCTTCCAGTCCAATACTTGAGATGACATTCTGTTGATGAGATAAGAGGCCGTCAATATAGCCTGCCCCCATAAGTGTTTCGGAACATTCATAGCCAGCATCATCGTCCGTGCGAGTTCCAGCAGGTGTCTGTTCTTTCGTTCAGCCACACCATTTTGTGTCGAAGTATAAGCACATGAAGTTTGATGTAGTATTCCATGAGTTGAAAAATACTCAGCAACCCACTTATTAGTATACTCCGTCCCATTGTCAGACCGGAAACACTTAATTTTAACGCCATATTGTGTTTCCACCCGTCGATGAAAGTCCCGAAAGGCCTCAAGGACGTCAGTTTTATTCTTCATAAGGTAGACCCATGTCACGCGGGTATAACAGTCAATAAAGGTGACGAACCATTGAAAGCCGTTAATTCCGGTTGTTGGACAAGGGCCCCATACGTCCGAATGTATCATGTCAAAAACAGCTGAACTCCTATTCCCCGAGCTCACATACGAGCTTTTGGTATGTTTTCCCAACTCACAAGCATTACAAAATAACTTCTCTTTATTAGCCCTTTGATATAAGGACAGATACATTCGACTAATAACTTTAAAGGAGGAATGACCGATACGCTGGTGGTGGAGTAGCAAGTCGGCTTCAACATTGCGACAGGAAGCTTCTGGTGGTGCGTCTGCTACCAAGGATGCCAATGCGTTGTCCAGTCCTGTCCTGTCTAAATACCACAGCCCCTTATGCCATGTGCCAGTCCCAAGTCGTCGTCCTGTCCCTTTCTCCTGAAAAGTCACCGTAGGAATGTCAAAGGAAACAGTACAGTTAAGATCAAGTATAATGACACTAATTGATAGAAGATTGATAGAAAAAGATGGAGCATGTAAGACATTGGTTAGAGTGATGGAAGGGGTGCATGCGACAGTGCCTTTATCCATTACAGGGCTGGATGTACCATCAGCGGTCTGAATACTCTCCGGCAATGGTAGGTGAGTATAGTCCTGAAACGCACCACGAAATCCCGTGACATGGCAAGATGCCACAGAGTCCATAATCCATCCTGGCTGATGGACAGATGCAAGAGCACGTGCAGAATCACCGGTGCTGGTTTGGGCAAAGCAAGTGATGTGATCTCCCGAGGTAGAAGACGCCCCAGGACTGTCGGCCGAACCCAGCTTTGTGCCTCGCAACTTCTCAAGGAACTCCCGCTCAAGCGGGGTTATTTCATCCAGTTGATTCTCTCCCCCTTCCTCCGCTAGATTTGCTTTGTGTTCGTTCCTTCTACCAGCATATCCTCCTCTACTACCACGTCGGCCTCCACGACCCCGCCCTCGATCATTAGACTGATTGCACAAGAGTTTTGGACAAAATCGGATGTAATATTTGGAGTTACCACAATTGTGGCAAACACCACCCACAGATGGAGGTTGATTAAAGGCAGCAAGGGCAGACTTTTCAACTGCGGCTTGCTCCCCCTGGTAGGAGCCCTTGCTGGCCATCAACTTCAGTCGAGCTTCTTCCTGTGTCATGACGGCTATAGCTTCTTCCAAGGTCGAAAGCATGGGTTGGGATAGGAGGATATTCCGTCTCTGCTCAAATACATGGTGTAGTCCCTTCAGGAATTTCATCATACGTTGCCACGAAATATAAGCCAGGAACGTCTGAAAGTACTTCGCGAATGCCGGTTCAATTTGTGCATCTTCCATTCCAAGAGGATCATAATGATCCAGATCAGACCAGTACTTCTTCAACAAGGCTGCGTACTCAGAGATGGTACGTTCGTCTTGGGCCACCCTATCGAGTTCATCTTGCAGTTGAAAGACTCGTATAGGGTTGCCTGAGCCGGAGTACATATCTTTTAGAGTTCGCCATATATCAGCAGCAGCCTCTATCGTCTCGACATTGCCCGACACCTGGTCGGTTAATGAGGCAGTCAACCACCCAGCCACTACGTTGTTGACAATCTCCCAAACAGCAAACTCCTTTGCGGAGTGATCGGCTAGCGCCTTGGCTTGGCCAGTGACATAGCCAACCAAGCCATGTCCCTTCAGTGTCCGCATCGCCTGCCGCGACCACTTCAAATAGTTGGACGTTCCTTCCAACTTTGTCTCCAGCTTCTCCAATTTCCCTATTTTGTAAGGTGACGGATCCACATCAGTATGGATCACACGTGGGGTTGCCTCGGTTAATCTCTTTGATAAGATATCATCAACCATGGCCTTCATCTCTTCGGCCGTCAGTTTGCCACTGATCAAATCCATGGCTTCTTCAACTGTGAACTCTATTCGTCGTCTTCTTCGACGTCTTCAACGTCGGAGTCAGCAACTTCCCCCACTTCATCGTCTTCTTCGTCTTCGTCGTCTTCTTCGACGCCACAGACTTTACGAATGCGCTACTAACTTGGCCAGCACCGGCGCGCGCATGTAAAGTGAACACGTCAGGACACCAGAGAAGACATGATCAGTCTATGTAGACATCCTGATGTGAAGAAGGAATAACAAATAAAGCATTTGTTAATTCCAAACGGCGTAAGCGAGGATCAGAGTTGGTGCAAATAAAGCATTTGGCAGCCGTCTGTCTTCGAAATACTCTGTTTTTTTTCCGAAAAAAAGGAAGGACGGCTAGGGTTTGTAGTAGATGGAAAGGCTAGGGTTAGACATGGTGGTGGCTAGGGTTAGGGTTTGGGAAGGGGGGTGCCGCTGGTGGTCGGGGGGGGGAGGGGGGCTGTTGGTGGTCGCGGGGGGGGGGGGGGGGGGGGGGGGTAGGCGCTGCTGGTGGTCGCGGGGGGGAGGGGGGTAGGCGCTGCTGGTGGAGGTCTGTAGGGGGGGTCGGGGGGGGGGGGGGTCTGCGTGGGGGGGGGGGGGGTCGGGGGGGTGGGGGGGTCGGGAGGTTCGGCGAGTGGGGGGGGTGGGTATCGGCAAGGGTGTGTTGGGGGGGGGGGTTCGGGGGGGGGGGGGGGGGGGCGTCTACGAGGGTGTGTCGGCGATGGGGGGGTCGGCTAGAATTTTTTTTTTTGTGGAGAGAGAGAGAGAGAGAGAGAGAGAGAGAGAGAGAGAGAGAGAGAGAGAGAGAGTTATGGCTTTGATACCATGTAGAAAATAATGGTTGGATGATTTTATTGATGAACTACTTCACTACTTATAGGGAGTCTAGTTCCTCTACATACTACATATTCCGATGTGGGACTAAAAGTCTCTTATTGATTCTCAACATCTTTTTTTAAAGAAGGAAAGAGTAGTATGGAGAGAAATGTAGACACTTATTCCAAAGATGAATAAAGGTGCTAGAGAGTGTCGATAAAGTTGACCAACCCAATCTAACATTACCATTTATTGAACTTGTATACTTTATTCAAAATGTTTATACATCACAATATTATTCCATTCTAAACTATATATTGTGGGGTACGTTGTCTAAAAGAAAATATAATGAACAGTAATATATATAGTTATGTCCATATGTATCAAATATTTCTCTAGCTTTCTAAACAACTTTTTATCACATTTTCGCTCTTCGAAACCAAGAACTCAGAACAGCCGAACTACCAAAACCACCGGCACCAATATTTATAAGCAGTACCGACATTGCGAACCATGGTTATTACTACAAGTAAAGTTGCATGGAACCGAAGCTCTAACTCTAGTTAACAAGTAAAACATCAGCCTTACGTATCTGAAAATTCTATACTTCTCCAAAGTGCTTGATATTGCCTATTTTACCACATCAGCCATACTGTTTCTGAACGTTTGTGTTGAAAGTCAATTTGTTCGGCCTTTGGTGGTTGTATGTCATATGTATTCTGGTAGGTCTTGACTAGAGATGATGACTTTGTGCTGCTTTTGCCTTTTCTCATAGGGCTATTGTTTAAAGATGGCTCTGGTTCAGGTCATAAGGACAATATTGACTATTGCTTCTTATTCTCAGTACATTATTGGATGAAGTAATATCTGATATTAGGAGACCCGAACACATATTCTGACATCTTGCACTGTATTTTGGAGTGTGTCCTACCCAGGGCTGTCCCGACTCCCGAGGGGTTATGTTGTTTGAGCTGGAGCTTATTTTGGTTGTCATTTGATCCTTGTTGTGGGCTACAAGAAATATTGGACTTGAAAGTTGTCCTAAGCAGAGGAGAGTTGTTCAAGTCCGAAGTCTTATCGGACTTATCCTTGGACTGGCCCTGATCGTACCGTGTCGTTCGTTCTTTTTACAGTCTAGGTTCTTCCGAGGGAACACAATTCTCAATAGGATATAAGATATGAGTTTTATCCATAATATTGATGTCAATTGAGATATATACACTAGTAACGTGCACGTGTGTATTGCACGTCCATAAAAAAAAATATAATTTTTTTAAATATAAATTTCTTATAAATAAATTATTAATTAAAATATACTTTGTATTAAATATGAATATATTATAAATATTGTAGTTCCTAGGAATTGAACTCAGTTTACCGTACCTTCCACCTTATCCACTTCAGATAGAATTGTTTAGTTATAAGTAAATCATAGTAGATAGTTAAATAATTAGTTATTAAAAAAAAAATAATGGAGTATTTAGGAACGGCTTAGACGGCTCAATTTTGAGCCATTTTTATTTTAATTTTTTTGAGATGTCCGACTTTACGCATGGGACTTTGTGTTGGAGTGAAAACCATTCCCTTAAACCAAAGAATGTGAGAGAACTAAAAAAAAACATACAAAACCAAACACCAAAATCACAAAAAAAAAATCAAACGCAAACAAAAACGATTTTTACGTGAAAAATTCAGATGAAAAAAAATCATGGGACGATCGGAGTCAAAACTCTGAAAATGGATCATACACCGACTACTTACAAGCTTCTCATCGGTCCAAAACGGATCATCACAATTACTTGAAAAAAAAATCTGATTACACTCTGACAAGAGATGACGAGAAGAATTAACAGAAACGATCTCTCCTTCACAATAGACTCCAATCCCCTTTCTCTCCCTCTCTCAAAAGTTGTAACCTTTTATATTGTTGTTATTATTCTTCATCAACTTCTGCGTAAAACTCTTATAGGCATTGTTATCTTCTACTATGTATTTTATATAGTCAAAAATGTAAATAAATAATTTGACCGAGACCGATGCTTGAACTAATTGGTTCAATGTCCTTAAGACAATATTCGTCCCGTACATGTGCTTACGGTTTAATAACGATTTTGTCTCACAGGATATATACAACGGAACTCTTCCTCTGCTAGCAGTACTTCACACCGCACAAATTGGACGAAGCAATGAAGGTAGTCTCTCTCTTGAACTGAATGTACTGAATCAGTGAATGAGTTTCGTTAAATTCAATCAAAGACTCATAGGATTTTCCTTTTATAGGGATGAAGAGACACATTGTTTGGAAGTGATACACCATTTCCAATAGACGCAATGTTTTAAAGGACACACCCTTTTTAACAACACTTAATGAGAATTTACAAAAAGAAAAAAATTAATACATATTTTAATTAATTTTGAAGTCAATTTTTTATATGCTTTTCCAACGAGCATGTATAAATCCTCACGAATGCTATTCTTGTAAATCCGGAAGTTGCTTTGCACATAGATTGTGTGAATCTATCCCATGGCATAGGGTAGCTTCACATGTGATAAAAAGATGTTAGATTTCATACATTATTGGCTCTCAACCTATTAACTCAAGTTTTAATTTACTTGCATGGTGACTAATCTAAACCGGAAATGATATTTTGTCCGCAGTTTGTAATCGCGGGCATGACCGCGGTCCAACGTGGCAGCCAACTATCGTTCTCCTACTATCGTCGGATTCTATCTGGATCAGGAGGCTAATGACCGGCCGCCATGTCGGCCGACGGTCTCGTCTGCGGTTACAAACTACGGACAACGTACCAGGATCGAATCTAAAAACCTGAGTTCCTCAATTCAGGTACACACACTTTTGTAACTGCTACAGTGCTACTTACTGAATATGGTCAGTGCTGTTGCATTGACTGAGAAAGTTTTACACTACAGACCAGAAAGTTGGAGATGCAGTTACTGCTCACAAGCAAAGATGCACTCACAATACCAAAGCTACACCTAAAATGGCTCTTCCCATATCAAATCCCAACCGCCCCCTAAGAATCCAAGGGTTGTGGGCTGCAGACATCCCTCTTCGAGATTGCCCATAATTTTTTTTATTTTTAATGCAAAGAGAAACTGCAATTATAAGGTAACTGAACAGATGTTTGGCATATCTTTGCGGATACGTGCCAAACTACAAGGAGGAATGTATCTAAATAGGGTAGAGACAGGATAAGAAATAGAGAAAAGTGCATCAGTAGCAATCGAGTGAGCAGTCATGAGTCATGTTGGCTTTCCTCGGAGTAAAAGCAAATGTAGTACTGCAAGATCTTTCGGTAGCTGCTCTACTTACTTTATACTAGTAAATGCACTTGCAAAATAATAACTGATAATAAAAATATTATCCAATTATAATCAAATATTTCTTCTAATTCATGTGGTTAAGGTGTGAGGTATTGCTTGAGTTCGATTCTCCATGTTGACAAATTTAAACATTTTTCAATAATTTTTACAAAATTTATTTTTTTAAAAAATAAAATGGACCGTAATATAATGACGGCTTAGACGGCTCACTTTTGAGCCGTTTTGAAGCCTCATTATATAGCCAAAGTGTCAGTATCCTTAAAGGTTTATTGCATCGATTAAAACCTACCTCAGTATCACCTTCGATAATAACCTTAGAACATATGATTCCTTTTGCAGAGTTGAAGACTCAGTCAGGTGCATTACAATTCCTTCAGCTTCCAACGGAGATCCCCGTACCTGAAATGTTGAGATAGCCGATCAAAAGGTGCCACTGTTGTCATGTAAGATTGCTGCTGCACCAATCTTCCCATCGTGATATGCTCCGTCAAAATTGATCTCGCCGCAATCTAACGGGGTGATTGCCCGTAAAATGTTATTCCCATACTTGTGATCAAATCCGCAACCAACCATCCTCTCTATATACTAGCTAAGGTTTCAAATATAACTACTATTTCTTTTTAGCCTTACCGAAACTCTGGATTGTTTTTCCGTGATGTTTATTACTTGACTTTTCACTCCTCAATTTTCCTTTATTGCTTCTCCAAGTCCATGTAGAAGTAAACTTTCCAAATTCATGATCAATCCTTCCTTCAGTGATCATATAACAAACGAGAGGTTTTTCATTATAAATGAGTATATATGGATTATATAATGAATAATGCTATTTGTTCCTCCAAATTATCCTTCCAAGCCATCTTTCCTTACATGACAGCTGACGTGACATGTTAATGTGACAGCTGACATGCCAGACTTTAAAATTAAAATTAACATTAAAAATAAAACTAAAAATAAAAATAAATAAAAATAATATTAACATTAATATTAATATTAATATTAATATTAACATTAACATTAAAAAATTGGATAATTAATTTTTTGGATTAAAATTTGGAATATCAGTTGCCGTGTTAGATGATACATAAAATTATTTAACATGCCACGTCAGCTGCCACACAAGGAGAGATATTTTGAAGGTACGAATAATATTACTCTATTCTTATATAATTTATATTAACGAATTCTGACAAAATAGAAGAATTACATGACCAACTACCCCGCTACTCTAACAAATTAGAGGTTGGTGGGCTGCAGATTTCTCTCCTCTACTCTCCCATGGAGGAGAGAATCTGAATCCAAATATAACAGCCATAGATATATATATATATATGAACTAAAGTTCTAAACTTACCAGAATTGCTTGCTTGCCTATTTTACCACATGAAACTCTTTCTACCACAGAGGTACTGTACTTTTTGTTGCATATATATACAAGACAACATGTTATATATTGCTCCCTTTCAATCATACTCCCGTGATACATAGCTAGGACCAAAAAACTTGATAGGAAAACTTGAAGATACAGAGTGGCAGTCCTTATTGATCGCAAAGTTCATCACAAGAGAGCACACCATGTGGAAGTAATACCTATACACATTACACACCACTTTCATTTGGATGTCCCACAAAATTGACATTATCAATTCAAATAGTTAAAGGACACAGCAAGTCAGCACTTCGCTCCCTATTCCTCTTTTGCCAACACGCAGATTCCCTATATGGCTTTTGCTCCGAACTCCAGCTCAGGCTTAGTTAATAACTTGCTCTCCTGCTCATTTGATCAGGTTAAAAGTTTATGGCGGGCTCAGTGTGGGAGATGTCCTCTTGGTGAGCTGTTTTCATATTTTTAGTTTCATAAGTACACAACATGTCGACATCTCCCTCCTTCCCACATGCTCTGTTACCAAGAGAGAATACAACTGTGACAAGGGCCTCAACCATGGAGTATTATTGTTGAACGCTTTCATTGCAGGAAGCGACTACAATGAAAATCTAACTGTGACACATAAAATCTACGTAGGTATCTAGACAAATGTAATTAGCATCTTGCATCTTCTTAAAAATATATATTATTTTTTAATATGTATTATTATTCTTAAATAGGTATATTTAAATGAGCGACTTATGTTTGAATTTTTGCTTTCAGACTCTTACATGATTCCTTTGTGGTATTACAGAAAAAGCTTGAAGAGAGATTGAAAACAAAATCTTAAGTATAAGTTGTTTTAATGTGTTTGAGTTTCTGGTTTCAACATTTCTACAAAAGTTATTTGGAGTATTACAATTTTTTTTTTTTGACAAGAGGTTGAAAGCAAAAACACGAACATAAGTTGTATGACTTATGTAACAAAAATAATATATGTTAAAATTATTAGCATTATTTTAAAATATTGGCATGAAATTTCACTTTAATATTGTTGCCCATATTTTTTAAAGTCCAATTTTTTTTTGTAAATCTCTTTTTTTTAATGCCCAAAGCATTTATTTAGAATTTTTTTCCCATAGGCCGACCCGGACCGGGATGCGCCCTGTGTAATGCCCCGCTTTGCTTGGTGCGTGGAGATGGTAAATTTGTTGGCGACATGTCGTTGGGACTTGAATTTTTTCAGAGGATTCTTCAGAGATCTGCTCGGTCGAGGCAAAGTGTTTCTCCAAATGGGTGGTTTTTTGATGAACCTTCTTTGTTTTTCATTCATACTTAATAAAAAGTTGTTGCCAATTATGTTACTATGCCATGAGATAGTAATGCTAGTAATAAAACAGACAAACTCACATAGATAAGAGAGTAACCTTACTTCTGTGGAGGCTGCTATTTGCCCGTCCGGGTGGGCCCAAGTTAGGGGGGCAATGGTTGTCCGCTATGTGGGCGCGGGCCAGTCGCGGGCCAGCTCCACGAACGAGCAAAATAGACGTTCCGTATTTATATATATTTGCTGTTATAGAACATGAAATTGTAACTAATGAGTTAGACTTGTGTAAAGTATAAGTATTTGTACATTATGATATAAAATTTTAAACTTATTGTTTTAGAAGTTGACCCTTACACTTTTGTAGTATGTTAGCATTTGGAGTATAATTTTATTATTCTGATTCAGATGTGAAATATAACCATATGATCGAGTTATCATATATATGAAATATTGTAATGTTGTTTTGTACAAATGACTATCAGTTTTGTGATTTCAAATATGGTAATATGGAAAGATGGGAGTCTGTTGGGTCGGCAAGGCAGTATCCCTAGACGATGAAGCATGACTCTAGCGATGGCTTGAGTATATGTTAATGTGGACGGGACGTGTTGTTTTATACTGAGTAAAGTTATTTTTTTATTTTAGATTTGTGCCATGCTTATGCTTTAGAATAGTTGTTTACACGTTCATATGGTCATGGACAACTTATGCACAATGGTGTGTTTCTCGAACGGTTGTCGGAGCACCGGAACTGTGTCGGCCTAGGAGGAACAAGGGTGTTGTAGCAGCGAGTGATTCAGGACCTTAAGTCGGACTAGCAACCCGGATTGGAAGGACCGTCATCTCACTAGAAGTCCATGATGGCTTGTGGTGCTAGTGGCCTTTATGTAGTTAGGCTACATGCCAGCATTATATATTTGCAGGCCTAGAACTGGTGTCACGACCCGCACCCACCGTGAGGGTACGAGTACGTAACAGCGCCCAACCTACGCCGCAGTGTCGACGGTAGAACGCTGTTCTAGGTCATGAACTATAATTAACTAACATGAAATACTCTCCATAAGGAGGCAAACACAGAGGTACAACTCAATCACAATCTAGAGATAGAATATGGCACGATGAAATAGATAAGACACTCCTCAACTGAGGCACAACAGAATGAAATAACATTAGTTAACAACTACTAGTCTCAACATCTAAAATTATACAACTCTGAAAATAAGGACAACAACTAAACATGAAAAAGGAAACAATCTAGACTATCTAAACTATGCAATGTGTATCATCCTCAGCAGCTGCCTGAACCTCCCCAGGGGTCCAGGTCGCGAGTGTCATCTAGGCAAGCTCCAAGGTAAGGGGTGCAGGATTCCTCATCATACTCTGTAAAATTTTTAACATGTCCAGTCAGGACGGGAGCGAGCACAATACATCTCACACAGATCATAACAGGTTAGAAAATATAAACATGCAAGAGAGTACGATACATAAAACTGAAAGAAAGTACATGATGTAAACAGAGAGAGAACTATAATTAAAATATCTACTATAAGTAGAGAGCTACCAGTGACTAGTGATTTAGAGTACAAAGTCGACATGTGAACGACTTGGTTTGCACATGGCTATACTAAAGTGGCGTACATGGCTGTACTACTTTGGAATTGTTCACGTGACTATTTATACTCCTCCATACCCCAATCAATACACAAGGATCCAGACAAGTTATGTTATGTACATGGTTTTCACATGAAGCCCATAGATGGGTGTACATGAAGTATTCATGATGGCTCAGAGAATTGAGTGCACATGAATTCCACATGAAGGCCCATAAAGGTGCACATGAAGTAAAGGTTATACATGAAATACACGAGAAACATGACCGAACATGATAGCACATGAGAGTACACGAGCGAGCACGAACGAGCATGAAGCACATGATAACATGAGTAACATGAGAGCGAGGAATACACGATGTACATGAAACACACGACACGATGTATCCGATGCTCCCGAGGGGGATAACATCTCAATGTAGGGATCCATATAGTACCAATCCGTGATAATATCGTGACAGCATCAAATAAGGTAAACTAGAGCAGGAATATAGTTCTAAGCAAGTTATGAAATGATCAGAGAATATACTCGCCTGGTATCTGAATGTCTGAAGTAAATGTACTGTCCGAGATGAGGTACCTGACTCCTAGTTAGAGCAACACAAGTCAAGATGTACACAGGGAATGATAATGTAATCTACAATGCATCTGCATGCTGTCTAGGTCAAACTAGACTAAAGTCAGCACTTGGTCAACTCCAGTCAACTATACTAGTCAAGGCTAGGTCAACTAGGTCAAACTTAACCCAAACAAGTCTGATAAGTCTCACTAGGCCTAACCAAGCCTAGTCTAGCAATCACACACCAATCACAAGGCTATACAAGCCAAACACAAGCCATCACATTCAATATTATACATAAGAGAAGGAAGCTAGCATGTAAGCTATGTGTGTGTGTGAACATGGAGGTGTACATGAAAAGAGAAATCAACACTAGGCCATATATCTTTGTACCCATATATATATATATATATATATATATATATATATATATATATATATATATATATACACACATATATGTATATAACTATAGGGAATTTCTATTTATCACATTAACATATTAGCCATATATAATATATACATATATATATAGAGAGAGAGGGATAGAGAAGAGGATGTAATTGTGAGAGAGAGAGAGAGTGGAAAGGTGTACTCAGGAAATGAAGAGCCCATCATGTGTGTGTGTGTGTGTGTGTGTGTGTGTGTGATATATGTAAGGATGAGTGTGTGTGTGTAAAGTGATATGGTGTAGGTGTTAGGTGCACTGTAATCTGGAAACAGTGTGGTACAAAGGGTGTTAAAGTGTGGAGCATGGCCGTAAAAATTAGTGTGTGGACAGTGAGAGCATGTGTGTGTACCATATAGATAAAACAATGTGTGTGAACCTGGAACAATGAGTGTCACATAGGAATAGAAAATCAGTGAACACAATCTAAATTCTGAAACTGGAATTAACGCTCAGTTAATTTCAAGAATTATCTAACAGTGCAAGATTAGGAGGGATTTGAGTGAAAGGCAACTCAGAAATTTGTATACATAATCACAATCAATTGGAAACAAACCTCAACCCAAAATGAAAACAAAATCATGAATCCCTATCTCAATTATTGAATTAATCAATCTCAGTTTTAAGGAAAACTAAATGACAGTTCTATATGAACAGTTCAATTGAGAAAAGCATTCAGTTCTCAGATTTCCAGTCAAATGGAAATCGAAAACAATTTATAAATAGGAAGAAGACAGTTTTAACATAACCCCTTGTCAGTTAACTATGAATCAACAGTTGAAATGGAAATTCAGCTCAGGTATTTAGAATCATGTGATAGTTATATCAACCCATTTGAATTTAGTCACCAACATCTCCAACACAATTATGAGAATCGACACAGGTATTGAGAACTGTGGAATCAAACAGTTAAGGAAGGAAAATCAATTCCAGAATTTGGGAATTGAAACAATCCTTCAATATTCAGTTTGAGACTAGGAACCCAATTCAGGTACTCAAAGGGAAATCAATTCTCAGTGATATTAAATAAAAAATCAGTTAAAGGAATGAAATCAATACTTAGATTATAAGGAAAGGAAATCATTGATAGTGAACTTGCAATGAAACTAACAAGGAAAAAGAAATCAATTCAGTTAAGAATAATGATATCAATCGAAATACATTTGAATCCCAACTCAACATCTAAATTCTCATTCCATATCATAAAACTCATTCTAATATGTAAATCGAATTAACCTTGAACTAACAATTATGTGGGATTCATTTGATAGCTGAAACATCAATTTAAAAGGATTAAAATAGGATGAACATAAGGAAAACAGGGATTTAAAACATATATCAGTCCATACATACAACTCAATGTCAAAATTCCCACCCCACATCATGAAGCATAATCTAAATGAAACTTTGAACTAATTAGGAACTAACAACTATGTAGGATTATTTTGGCAGCTGAAAATATCAATCTATAATAGATTAAATAGGGACTAAGTTTAGGAAAAACTGAACATAATGTGTATCAGAATATAGGTAGGTTCAACCCCATTTCGAATCAATACCAACCAAATCATGCAATCCAGTATAAACCCAGTCAAACAACTATTATCTAGACATCATGTCATGTATACACATTATTAATTTATATTATTTATCAATTTAAACTCATTTAAACTCAAAAAATTAGTTTTCTGAACACAGGTATCAGAGTTGTGTAAGAATCCCAAATTCGAATTATAAAATTGATTTAACATCAAATTAATCATTGACATAGCTTTGCGTATATGTGAAAGTGTCCCACGAGTTTTATCATGTCCAACAAAACCGACACGACCGTGTCCAAAACCCAAACGAACTCAAACAGTGCAACAGGACAGCAATCATCGTGCACGTGTTCACGCGTGTCCAGCACACGATACGACACGAAGTAGGACTCGTGCTCGTGCCCAAGTGTTCGCCAAAGGTAGGGGAACGTGTCCAAGTACCTGCACCGTGTCCATGTGAAGCGTGTCGTGCGTACGAGATGCATATCAGACGCGATTCCCGCGCGCGTGCGTGTCAGGCTACGACCAGTGCGAGTGGGATTTCTCACAATCCGCTCGATCATTTTGCCTCAAACTTTACGTGCATAGTGTCAGTGATTGCTCGCACCCACACACCAATTTTTAGGTGTTGTGGTGTCGTGTCATGTCCTGTGTCGACCCCGAGCAGCAGGACAATGCACGGTGTCCTCGTGCATGCGTGTGTGTCCAATTTTGGACACAAAAAGTGTCAGAAACATGCTCAGTAAGACACGAAATAAATAAACACATATAAAACAATATTTCCATCCAAATAGTTTTCAAAAACAACATAAAAATTTCCTCACAAATATTTCATCAAACACTTGTAAACAGGGACTGATACGTGTCCAATAAGGACACGAAATGGACACCACTCGACACCAAACCTATGCTAGCAGCTAGGAAACTCCTAGGACTATGCACTCATGCAAAGAAATCAAAATTTGAATGGGTTTTGAGAGTTTTACCTATAGGTTTCATAGTTCCTTGAAAAGCTCCAAAAGAGGGGTTTCTCCTTGCTAGCAAATCTCTCTAATTACACCAAACCTGAGAATACTCTCCATGAGCAGCAAAAAGGGATGGATTAGAACCTAGTGCAAAAGATTTGAGCTAAAAAGGACCTAAAATGGGAAAGTTATGGATTGGGGAAGATGTCTATACCTCTTTCTTCAAAAACTTGAAAACTTAATGAAAG
The DNA here is from genome assembly GCA_029216955.1 of Iris pallida. Taxonomy (NCBI): domain Eukaryota; kingdom Viridiplantae; phylum Streptophyta; class Magnoliopsida; order Asparagales; family Iridaceae; genus Iris; species Iris pallida. The sequence continues at coordinate 46,934,132 of JANAVB010001800.1, forward strand.
AGGCAAGAACAATCAATGAGAGACTTTATAGGGGGCTCTTAGGGTTTATGTGGCTAGCCATAAAGGGATTCTAGGGTTAGGGTTTCATGGCATGGGCCTATCACTACAACAAAAAGACCTATTAATGACGCTCGACGAGGAGTTTTAATGACGGCTGATACATAAGCGTTATTAAGTTGAAAATTATCTTTTTTCTATGACGGTTTGGGCTAATTCTGGGCTTTTTATAACGTTTATAAACAAAGCGTTATTAATATTTTAGAGCGGTGGCAAACTTGTAATATTTTACAAACTTATTAATATTTTAGAGCAGTGCCTTTCCTTTCTTTCTCCTTCGTTCTTTCCATCCATAGAGACCCCCAAATTCCTCGACCGAAAAAGAATTCTAGGGTTTCGTCGGACCGATCGCCATACTCCATCATCAGAAGCCATGGGTCTCGAATAGTAAGCTCCACCTCTCTCTCTCTCTCTCTCGATTACAGACATCTTCGTAATCTACGATTTCGTAGTGGTTGCTAATTTCTAGGGTTTCTTCTTAGATTTGTTTTAAAGACTTTTGTTTTGGGTCTTCCTCTAGTGGCGGATACAAGGGGGAAACCCTAGTGGCAGATACAACCCTAGTCATCCGAATCGTGGAGGCCAAGGTGGCGGTGGCTACAACAGTGGGCCTTACCCTCCACAGGGCCGGGGGCCTCCTTATGCGGGTGGCGGAATGCCTGGATAAGGTGGCCCTGGAGGAGGCGGCGGCGACGGCAGGGGTACGGAGCTCCAAACTTTTCCCAGGGTGCTTCAAAAGGTGGTTCAGGTGGAGGACGAGGACAAAATTTGGGAAGTAACCACAACCAACAGTATAACTGGCAGTAGCTGCATTCACTGCAGGGTGTGGGTTTGTGCATTATAGAGAGTATATATTTTATTTATCATATGCTCATCTGAAAGTGGATCTCATCCTTGTTTGATTTATTTCTTGATAAGGAATTAATTTTATTGTATTTTGTAGTACATTTAAAGAAAATTGAGTGCATGGGCGGATGTTGCTCAGTTCTTGGGCTTGGACAACCCTGATTAGATGGAAACTGGATGAGTTATAATAATGCTCGATAGACATGAAATTCGCACCTGGAAGAAATGACTCTGTATTGAGGTAATTCATAATAAGGTATATTTTCCTTTTTCTAACCACATTTTTGATGTTTCGTGACTTCTTACATTGCAGGCTTTGCTTTCTGGTGAGTAATGGTATGTTTAATAAGGTATATGTTCCTTTCTGATCACATTTTTGATGTTTCATGACTTCTGATATATACTGAGATTTACATTGCAGGCTTTGATGTCTGGTGTAGTAATGGTATGTATAATATGTATGTATGTATGTATGCTGCTTGGCCTTTGCTGCTGGTTTCCTTGAGTTATGGTGGTGGTTCTCGGGGAAGGTTTGAGTGTAATTTCCTGCGAAGTTTAAGTTTGGATGGAACTGTTTTTCGCACTGTCAATCTTTCTGTGTCTGCGTTTTCTTCTGTGATTAAATTTCATGATTTTATTTACCTGGTGAAATCAATTGCAAGGAATAACCTTGTGGCAATTTACTTTTTGTTTTCGTAAATTATTGGCACGAGGCAAATTTGCTGAAACGCCGGAACCCAGGTTTGTGGAATGCTTCTCTAGTCTCGGACACGGTAACAAGGTTTTTTTCGTTTGGACAAATTTTGTTATGCCATTGTTATTTCTTCCTATGACTATCAACTTGGGATAAGGTCTACTGAATGATATATCATCTTCAGATCCTAAACCAGGATTCAGTAAGAAGGGGCCAACCAAGAAAGCCATCTCTAAAGGCCGAAAATTCAGACCCCTTAGCTTAAATAAGGGAGTGAGATACTTACTCCAAGGAGCCCAAAATCAGCTCCTCTCTCTCGTCAATCCCTTAACGAAGGAGTTTTTTTTTTCATGTTTAGCATGCGATTTTATTTTTGGACTTTTTTTACATTTAAGATTGACCTCACTCTCTTAAATCTTGTGTCCGCCCCTGGCTTTGCCCTACACACAGGAAATCATAGAAGTGGTAGGGCTTGCACAGGGTCTATGTGCAGGCTTTGTACTGCCTGTACCAGCAGTGGGCAATGTATGTTGGTGTGTGCGAGGCACATACATGTTTGTGTGTGTGTGCGTCTATGTGTATGAGAGAGTTACACACATGAGAGTGGGCAATGTATGTTGGTGTGTGCGAGGCACATACTATTGTCAAAAACCAGTATTAGTAGTTCACTACATCAGAGTGGTACCAAATAATACTTTTACGCAATTTTGCAGCAATTCCTGCAGTATCATAGAAAACCTATATTTATAAGTTGTGCATACCTGTAAAATGCCTTTATGGTTCTTATTTATCATTGACAACGACAAATTACCTACAGGTTTGTTAGGCATGGCTTCTCAGAATGCCCCTTTGAGGTTGGCGGCATGACTGTCAACCTGTCTTCCTTCATTTAGCATGACATGCATATTACCGTGCCAGATTACAAACACATGGTAAGGAATGTATATACTATACTGTTGCAGTTTTCATTTATAAATTTCAGTCAGGTTCACTTGTCGTCAACACAACCAATAAAAAAATGAATAATATACCATGAAGAGAACATGAAAGAGGAAAAATGATGCTTGTTGATATACTTGGTCTCATTCTGGTGGTGGTCTATGTTTTCTGTATACACTCACACTATAAACAATATTTTGGAAGACTTGGATGTTTTGATTTTCAGATTATTTGGTTATTTTGTGCTGTTGAGTGGATTAACCAATGCCTGTTTATGTTATCACTTTAAATTGCTTGCCATCTAGAAGTCTTTAGATTTAGACTAGGTAATAATGGATACTTGTTTAGTACAAATTTTGATTGATACAGATACAAAGTAATTGCTAACTCCAGTTTTTTGAACTCTTAGATGAAGATTATCATGGCTCATTAAGGAGAAATCCAGTTTGTGAAGGCTATACTTGAAAGATGTGCGACAACAAGTATGCATAGTTCTCATTACTTTTTTACTAAAGCATCATATCAAGAAGACAGTTGCTTACATAATTGCATCATAAACAAGTATTTGTTTCTCTTTCTTTTGTTGAGTACCAAGCACGCTTTTATATAGCTATAAAACAAATTATATGCACTTCAAATGAGCTTATTCTCAATGCCTGAAGCTTTTTGTAATGGATGACACGACACTTGCTCTATCAACGGCCGAAGCCTTTTGTTCTCTTGTATTTGGTATTACTAGAACCAAATAATAGTCTAGGATCCCCTTGTTTGTCACATTCTGACTTGAATTTGGGTAATGGAATATTTTTCCTGCCTCTTTCTTTCACGTGTAATTTTCTTTTATTATTGTTTGTGAACCAGCAAAGCTGATTGTGAAAGAATTCACCCATCCATTACAATCTCAAGGGCGGAATACAACAGAGATCTCAGACGGCCCAACTAGCCCAACGAGACTGCAGATTCGGGAGGCAGATCCTGATGCGGACAACTGAATCCAAGTAGGTTTGGTTGTTCCGGCAGACTATCTTTAGCTCGTCCTCTGGCCAAGTTTTGATGTGGACAATTTTGGTAGTTGTAAATATCTATATGTATTTGGATAATCTATTTTGATAATGTAATGAAGATGTTGATATGTACTCTATTTTGAGAAATGTAATAAAGATGGTGATATATAATGTTAACTTTTTGGAATGTAATATATACTGTGCATTATAGAGCATTATAAATATGCTAATTTGAATAGTATAAAGTGTTATAAATGTGCTACATTGAGCCTATACATATTATCTATTCATGACGTTTTAAAATTGTTCTGAATTGTGCACTATATATTAACTATTCATAACGTTTTTATAGAAACTATTCATAACGATTATTTTATGACGCTTTTAAAAAACATTTATAACACCCGTTTTCATAACGGTTGCTGTAGAAAAAAAAGCGTCATGGTTCGTCATTAATGACGCTTTTTAGCCGTCATTAAAAGGGTTTTTTGTTGTAGTGTATGAGCCAAGTCACATGAGCAATGGGCTCTCTACCTTATCCTTAAGTCCAACCTTAAAATCCTTCCTAATTTCTCAAGAGCTAAATCACTCAAGTCAAAACCAAGTCAACTTAAGTTAGATTAGGGTCTCACCATGCTAATCAAGTCACCTTAACTAGGGTCACATCTAGGTTAGTCTCCTATGACACAACTAGCAAAAGTCAAAATCAACAACCGTCAATCCAACAAATAAATCAATAATTCTAAAAAGTAAAAATGACCCAATTACCCCTAGACTAAAAATGATAATTGAAACACCCTAATCACATGGCTAGGCTTTAGGGCAGATATTCTCTACGGTTTCACTAGCTGCACACCAAATCACAAGTCATGATATTTAATAGTTTTAAAATGATTAAAAATCACTAAAAATCATATTATTATTTAAATACCATAATTAAATAAATTAAAATATAAAATTTTAAAATTACTCTCATTTTAGAAACTGGGTGTTACAACTGGATATAGAAATGAGCACTTAGTATGATTAATTTTTTTTTTCATAATGGCTAACGAATGTCTTATGCAGGAACACATATTACAATAACACTCAGTTATGCAGTTTGGATTTGGTATTATTGTCTCGATGTTATGTTTTTATAAATGATATTGTTTTACTTGAGCGCGCATGGAAGGAGGCTAAGTATTCGTAAGATCAAATCTGTTGCGTGACACATTTATGCTATTGTCACAAGTATGCTATGCATCATAAGGCAAGATTAGAAAGACCTTACATATTAATTGTATGCACCCACTAATTGAACGTGTTGGTTTTGGTATAGTAGGCGAGATGCCACTAACTAGTACTCTTGTACTGACACCCCCACCAGTTCTGTATATATTATGGAGTTTACTTGGAAGTACTGAGGCGTTTGGAGCTTGGTTGGTGACTTGAAACGTTACGGCTGGAGATATTTGCTTTGTATATAAATGGCATAATATATGAAACATTGTTGTTAATTATATATTTCTCGAGTTATAAGCCTTGTAGCATGGTTCTTTGTATTGAGAGAGAGAGAGGGTGATTTTTAATCGTGATGTTCTTGGCTTCATGTCATTGTTATTCTAGAAATTTCTTTTGTATATCTTGTGTCTGTTCAACTGTAACCACCACTTTTCTAAAATAAGAGTAATTTTGAACTTTTGTAAAAATTTATCATTTAATATTAATAATAATAATATATGGTGAATTTTAATTAATTTAAAACTATTTAAATTAGTGCATTGTGATTTTGATGTTTTGCTAGTGTAACCTTAGAACTGTTTAGCCTAGAGACTAACCATGACCTTGGAGGCATAACCCATGTGATTAGATTAGCTAATTATCACTTTTTAGGCTAAGAATATTTTGGTCATTTTGTGACTTTTGAATTATTTAGGATTTTAATTAATTGGTGAATTTTAGATTATTTTAATAATATTTAAATTGATGTATTGTAATTTTGGTCATTTTTCATATTTTAATATTTTGGGAATTTTAATATTTTAATATTGATTTTAAGGGATTTGTTAAGTCGGGTCCGATTTTCATCTCGTTCCGACTTGTGTTATTGACCCAGGTAGCTTAGACTCTAGACGGGACCACAAGATTAGTTAGTCATGGCCCACAAATCCCAATAATTAAGTTAGTAAGTTTAGACTAATCCCACTTGTTAGATTTGTTAAGTTAGAGGCTTAAACTTAACCATGTTGATCCCAAACTTGAACCTAACTTAAAATTAACCAAGGGGGATTAGTAGGGGCCTTATTGGGCTTTCCTCCAAGGCCCGAATTGGGCAATGATGGCAGCCACTATAGGTAGGTTAGCCTCCCTTCCTTTTATTTTATTCCATCTTGCCTCTTTTCCTTCACAAAGTGTTCTTTCCCAAATTAGAGAGCTTTCCTCTTTGATTTGATCTTCAAATCCTTACATCCCTTCATCAAAACTTTCATCCAACCTTCTCATACTACCAAGGGAGGGTACTGTAACGCCTCAGTCCTAATATACATAGAACTATAAACGTGGACATACCAGCTGTATACATACGAAGTACATGGGCCTTGTATGTATACATAAGCTGTAAAATGGAGTAATCCAAGACAAACTAAATCTCGTCCACAATGAAAAGAATAATAATATAAAAATCAACTTGAATATTTATGATACAATCGTTAGGCGGAGACAAAGTCCACTACCAACTATCTCAATGAAAGAAATGTACAAGAATCGATCCATAAAATGGTAAGACGAACCAAGCGCAATCGTCTTCGAAGGAATGGAGAGAATCACGGCCTTGGCTAGAACACCTGAAATGAATCATGAAAGCACACACCTGGGGGAATAACCAGGTCCTCAGACGGACGTAGCAAGATACAGAAAGAACAAGCTAATATGGTCTGTCAGAATAATAAAATAATATATAAAAGACTATCCTAGACACAAATATGCAAAGGAGATTCTAACCGCCTAATGTGCAATTTAGAGGACAACTTTCATGCGCATAGTTGGGATTTTAGGCTATAAGTACGCAAATGGCATCCAGTCATCCGTATACGTCTGTAATATCCAAAACGTCAGAGGGCATCTGCAAATATATCGCCATAGTTCAATTCGGAGACTGTGGTTTACCTGTTTGGATTCTCATATGCACTAGCGACTGTCCTCCCCCAATGTTCCCCATACTGTTCAAGTCATGTCCATGGCTTGTCCTATTTTGTAACTACTTGAGTCTCTAAAATCCTAGTTATAGCAGTTACGATCATCTGCTGTAATGATCCGCTCTGCCCTAGAGGAACGTCGATTCAAACGGCAAGTGCAACGACTCAAACGAGCCGTCGACCCGAAGTGTTGGTATCGACTTGATGAAGAATCGATGCAAGGCTTACATTGGTCCGTCAAGAGTAATCCAGAATTAGACTTTCAAAGGCGCGCTCGGAGTATCGCTCGGCCGATGCGAACATCGCTAAGGTGGGTGGTTCCGATGAACCCGTCTTTGCTTAGCCTAAACACATAACAATACGGACACTATTGCTAGAATCGCTAGGCGTCAACACCGCACATGCTAATAAATGAATGACTCAACGCACCTAGATAAGGGAATAATCTCGTCTTGTATGCTTGTTTAGAACATGGAAAAGAACTCGGCAAATATAAAAACTCTCGCACCGCGCTTTACGCTTGTGCTAAGGCACAAGCTTATGTTCTAGTTCCCTGTGCGTTCAACAATGATACAATAAACGGTTTACAATAAAAAAGCGGAAGACTATCGACATAGTCGTTCCGAGTAGAGTATAGCAACATTGGAAGACTTCGGGACCGATGGGTCGCCAAGGCGACTCCCGCACATGGAGTTGCATAATGAATGAATGAATGAATGAATGAATAAGTGAATGAATGAATGAATAAGTGAATGAATGAATGAATGTACGAACAAGTGAAAGAAAGAAATAAAAGAGTGAATAAAAGATAAGAAAAGAAAGAATGTTTAACGAAAGGTATGACAGGTACGTGCAACGGGGCTCGCTACCCGTGCTGCATGGACGCCAACCAGGTCGATAACGCATTATGGCTCAGAGATAGCTTATGGCTCAAAGACAGCCGTTAAGTTAAATGACAAGTCAATACGAAATGGTCGTGGACAAACGGCACGGGCGATGGGGGGAATACCGTGGCCGTAAAAAAGAAGGACTCCGCGGCAAGATCGATGGAGGGGGGGTATATCGTGGCCGGCCTAGGCGGAATCGAAACATGGGCCTTACGGGCTGCTTTGAGTGGAGGCTCGGCCACTCAAAGAGACGTAAAGCCAGGCATTTCAAGAGACTATCAAGGTGTACCAGCCATCACGCTTCGATAGGTGAGAATGCCAAAGAGAATATGTCCAAAATAGCTTGTGATGCCAGCGACCCGGGCATGTAGATTAAGTGGGCTATGCTGGTGGCAATCCACGTGCAAATCCTTGCATTGAAACAAGTAGTCTAAGTTAACTAAATGAAGTGCCTTCTGAACATGCTTGAAATGTAACACACCAAATGATAAAGAGTACTTCATGTAAATGAGTTAGATAACGTGCCTACGATGTGCTAGAACCTGAGGCAGGGACACGCACTTGACATTGAAAGATTATATGAATTGTTGACTAACTTAGTTTACTTTGGACAGGGAAGGCCGGACGGTAAGTATGGGTAAGTCGTGCATGCATTTCCATGCATACACATGAATTTGGCAACACGGGATAGGTTATGATATATGCCATGAAACTGATCCTAAGGCAAGATTAGAAAACAATGAATGATAGACGGTGCACAAAAGTAAATAGAACGTGCTTGGTAATAATAGCATTGTGGGCGAGCTAGCCTCTCCACCAGTGCATAACAATGTACTGATAACCCCACAGATTGCTTGCAGGAAGCAGAAGACATCGTCGGGTGCGGAGCTTTTCTCGAACTTGCTAAGGCGCGGAGCTAACTCTGGAGCCTTGGAGCATTGCAAGGAGCTGAAGCACCGTATACAGGACATAATGTATTGGAACATCGCCATGAATCATTCCATGTTGTAAGCCACTTGGTACGCCTTTTATGTTCATAGAGAGAGAGCTTGAGAGACTTGTAAACTCGGCCTAGCACTGCTTGTAAACTTCTTGAATATCAATAAAGAGTTTGAATTCGCTTCAATTTGTGTTCATTTACTTTCCGCTGCAATGGGGACACTCTGTGCGACTCTGCGGTCTAGCTCAAATCGGCCGTTTCTGGACTTGGCCTTGCATGGGCGCAACCTAGGCCCGTGCGGCATCACACCTTAGCAAGAACGATCGCTCCTACGGGAGCAGGGCGTGATAGATTGGTATCAGAGTACGGCTTTACGTCCTTGGACTTTATTTCGATTCTTTCCGTTTTGAAAGCTCGTTGAAACAAAAGAAGTGTGCGCTCTCTCGTTGTGCCTTGGGATGTTCCATACAATAAGTCTAATATTTTCAAAAGCTCGTATAAGTACTCGGTTGAACGGGATCGATAGGCAAAGGTCTTTGTGCCAAACCATGACGGACTTAAGTCGGAAGAAAACTAAAATGCTAGAAGTTAGCAAACGCAAGGCGTGCTTGAATAACCTTACGCTGACAAGGGCAAACGAGTACACGAGACCAAAGTATAGTTCGAACGGGATGGTTATGCACGCAGCCTTTTGGCTAAGTTGTGCGGAGTATCGCACAACTAGACCTTATGGTACAAACGAGTTGCGAGCGAGATTTATTATCGCTCGAATGAGAATAAGTGAGCGTGCAAACTCGAATATAGTCCTCACAGGATAGCTATGCCCACGGCATTTTGGCTAAGTTGTGCTGCGTGTCACGTACCTCGACTTTTTTTGGTGCAATCGAGTTGCGAGCGATATCAAGTACCGCTCGGTCGGAAACAAAGCTGCACTTAGAGTGTATATCGATAGGAACGCTATCGAGTTTACGCTTAGGCGTGCACGGAAGATTGATTTGGATTTTGAGGAATAGTGCGAACGACTTAGTGCGTCGATACGACGTAAGCGATTACGCTAGAGATTCGTCGAACGAATCTAAAATACGTCTTAGCAAATGATGCGAATGTTATTGTGGATTAAATAGGATGGCTCGAATTCGAGTGGTGTATGTGATAGCTTCGAGGAAGAATAAAAATGAGTGTCGACGACTAGTCGAGTAGCTCGAACCCTGAGTGGTGTATGTTCGTCATAGAAGTTATTCGAGCGAGACTAAAGGATATACGGATAGAAAGAGTATGTCGACGAAGCGATGGAATCTTGCAAAGCCTTAGAACGTGTCACATTAGTTGATCGTGACTTCGTGTGTCCCGAACGAGCATCTCGTTCGGACAACTTGTGAATGGGCAACGCGAGTTAGAAAACGATTCGGAACGATGAATAAAAATATATGTCTTGATCGAGGAAAGCTTAGAGGATCGTATTTGTGATTTCGGATTCGATCGAATAGAATTATAAAATATCCATTTCGGACAATAGCATCAGTCGCACGACTCGAAATTGGTTGGAAAGGAAGATCGTCAGGTTATGCATATCGTCGATGGAATTGAGGAGTATCAAAGATCGATATGCGATAACTCTAGGGTACTCTGACTCGACGAATGACGATCGTACAAATGTCATTGTTTCGATGGATGCTATACTTAGGATGTTAAAATATGTCGAGGAAAAGATAAACTTGGCTCGAGGATTTTCTAGTTGAATAAATAACGATCGGACTATCGAATAGAGATCTTGGCCTGGATGAAAAATGAAATGTTTGGATTTGCTTCGTTGACAACCACAATCTTGACGTTCTTATCTTATACGAGTGTAACTCCAGCCTCGCATAAGCGTCACGCCGATTAGGATGATCACTCCGCGTGAGCGCTGGTATGGTGATTCATACAGCGGGAGTGATTGAACTAGCATGGCGTGGCAATTTGTGTGCTTCGACTTATGGTTTGACGTGAAGGTGGACTCAAAAATGACTTAGTATGTGTGACGGTCGAATTTAAGGATTGTGTAGGTCCAATCCGTGTATCGAGAGTGAAATAGTCTGAACTCAAACAAGAGTTACGTCCCAATGAGAATGATTATTCCACGGAAGTGTTGCATGGTGATTCATGAATCACCGTGGATAATCAGACTCGCGTGAGATTGGGGCACAACATATTGTCAAAGCTAGACGACCTCGTGATCGAATACATGAATTTGTTAGAATTGGTGATTTGAATGGATTCGAATACGCGCAACGAATGCCTTGATTCGAATTAGGTGATCATGCTCGATGTTTAGAAACCTGAGTGATGCGAGCTTGGGTAGAAAATCCTGTACTACCGACTTTGGTTTGACCCTAGGATTGGGGTCAGTATTGGCATTATTGTTGGGAAACTATGATTCCAATTCTGACATTGACTTAGCCTTGAGAAATGGCCTAGCGGTTAGGCAAGACGCCTTGTTTCAAGTGTTAGCAATCAAAAGATTTATCTTGAGGATTGACATGGATGGATTGAATGATGCAAGAATGGGAAATCCTGCTCACGAGATTCGGCTGACATACATATATTTCAGGGATGCCTGAGTATGTGCATGATGCGACTCGAGTGAGAATGATAAAATTCTCTATCATGCGACTTGGCTAAATGCATGTATTTTGGGGATGCCTGGAATGCGTGCACGATCCAGCCAAGTGATACGTTGAGTTCAAGCATGACTTGAGGAATGGAAGAGTGTCGAGAACTTAAAATCGTGTAAAAGCAAGGATTGATACTAATACGAGCGTGGCTCAGAATCAAAGGAACGTGTGAGCGGAGTGTGCATAAACGACAACGAGATTGGCCCTAAACAAGTGAATGATATGGAATCGATAGCGTGCAAGTAAAAGTTGGTATAACGAATTGAACCATTGATAGGAAGATATACTCGATGATAGTGCAATACTTGGTCTTGAATCGGACGAAAATTACTTAGACTTGGTCGACCCCGCTAAGAAGAAATCATACTAATTTTGTGGACAAGAACGCTTGAGAAACGAATCGGGTCATCCCGATGACCGAGATAAACGAAAGTGAGTTTGCCTCAGCCTACGACCCTCACATTTGACGAATTACAACGTGCCTCGGGCGACCATTTCAATCCCATGACACGAAAAAATAGCAACCGAGACGAAGAAATACTTGAATTGAATAAGTACCATCAACTCTAAAATGAGTGAAAAGTAATTCAATAAAATCGACCAAACGTATGCGACACGGAACTTAGAAAGGTATCGAGTTTAGTTCGATGCCATCGAGCGGTAAAGCCGTTCGATAGAAATTGTCTAAGATACGTACACGACATGGGTTAAGGAACGGTAGGATGACCTGCACTTAGGAAGTCTCGAGGACGAGACTTGTTTTGAGTGGTGTATTATGTAATGTAAAACCCCTAAATTTCTACTAATTTTTTTAATTTGGTACTGATTAAAATTTGTATTGTACGTCACGCACGAAATTTTATTTTTCGTAATTGTTCGACGAGTGCGAATATGTGCGAGCGTACATATTTTAGAAAAACATTTTGTTCTATTTTTTTATAGTTTCAAATAATAGATGTAAAAATTAGTTTTGCTATCATTTCTAAGCTTGTTTTTTTACGACATTTCTAAAAGTTATTAATAATAAATAATATTTTTATTTTATACTAGAAAGGCATAATTATGAAAACATTAATTGTGCATACATATATTTGTAATTATTTATTAGTTTATTTTAAATAATAATGTAATTTTTGAAATTTAATATTATAGTATTTTGGAAAATATATTTCGAAATTATTGTGGCGATTTAAACCTTGATTTAAAGGTATGGATTTATTTAAATAGTTAAGTATTTGAAATTAGATTTATCCTATTTGATTTTAAACTAAAAAGTTAATTTGATTAAATTGGATTTTGATTTGGATTTGAATTTGATTGATTTAAATTAATAGGTGAATTATCTAATTGGGTTTTAAATATCATAATCCTTATCTTAATAGGAATTCTCACATCCTATAAATAGGCAGGTACTCATCGATGAATTTCTATTCTCCAAATTCTCCACAAAATCAACCGTGAGTGCATCGTGTCCTTGTCCATCTTTTTCTTCCACTATTTTTTTTATTACATATACATTTATTTCGTGTCGACAACTCCGACACGATTCAGCAAATTCCAAACCTAATTCTATTCTAAACCCCTCCGACGACCACCGCGATCACAACCACACCACACGCATCGCCTGTCTCTTCTGAACTCCCCGACCCATGAACACCCTCAACCCGCAACCACGGTGAGGCCGCACGACTAGCAAACCACGTCGGAGCCCTAGCCCCGACGACCTTCAGCCTAAACCTAGTTCTGGCCACCATCGACCACTCTCACAGCCACCATCACCAAATAAATAAAGCAAACCCTAACCTGACCGCCCGTTCTTGGCCGCCGCCCCTCGCCAACTTGACCGCCGGTCGTGCGAGTGCCACCGACTCCTCGCCGTCGAGGGTTTCCTCCACCAGCCCTCGGGCACGAGCCCTCCAACCGGGGAAGTCCGCTCCGGCGCATCACCTGTCCCCATACACCACGCCTCCCGGCCGCGCCTGTCCTCCGCAGTCCTGAGCCCCGCCGTGCGCCTCCGTGGGCGCTCGACTCCCCAGGAGCCACGTCCGTCCGCCCGCCCTAGCCTCTCGATCCGCCGACCGGAAACCCATTCCTAGCCGCCGTGTCCTCCGCCTACACACCGCTCGTCTACGCCGACACGCGCCGACCAGATCTGCCTCTCCTTCCTTCCTCTCTTCCTCCGCCTCTCCTCTTTGCCTCCGCTCCCGTCGCCGACGAGCCGGCGGAGCCTCTCGCGGAGACCCTTCCGCACTCCCACTCCCCTTCTCTAAAGCTCCTCCATTTATTTATTTCTGTTCTCCTTTGTGTTGCTTTAGTAATGAGGGACTGTTCTCGAGGAGAACAGATTGTTACTTTATTTATTATTTTTCATTTATTTATTTATTTATTTATTTTTCTTTTCTTTTTGGTAATCATTATCATTATATTATTATTATTATTATTATTATTATTATTATTATTATATTATTTATTATAATTTATTATCAGTATTGTTATTATTATTATCATTATTATTATTATTATTATTATTATTATTCTTGTTTTGTGTTAAGCTTTAGTAGTATATTAGTAGTTCATAGTACAATATTTTATAACAGTACTACATATATAATTCTCTTGCTTTAAGTTTTAATATTTTATTATTATTACAGTATTAGAAAATTTATGGATATTCTATTAGTAGTTTGTTGATATTATATATTATTTTAAAAACTGGCATATTCAAATATATAATGAGGCTTGGCCCTACAAATTCGAAACCTAGTTTTAATATATTTTTTTCTAGATTTTTAGTTAATTCTCTAAAGATGTTTTACTAACACAACATAGTTTTACTTAGAAACCCTATTTAGATAATTTAAGAGATTTGCCTAAAAAAGATTTTTGATTTTTTAACTAATTATCTAGAGATAAATTTTGAGTATTACAATGTAGTTCCAAATTATCATATAAATTTTCTAGTATTAAATTAGATATTTTACTAAGTAAATTTTAGTTTTTTAACCCAAAGCGATTTTTCCTATCTATAAATATTTTGGGATAATAAGGCATAGTTTTCAAGTATTATAAAAATATTTTCTAAAATCAAATATGTTATTTACAATTTTTCTCCATCTCGTGATTCAGCCAATCTCTCATATCCCTTACCAATTCTAGACTACCTTATGTCCACCCTAACTAAATTGACCCTTCTTGACCCAATAGAACTGTCCGTGCCACCACCCGAAGTTTCCTTGCATAGTTGTTGCACCAAAGTTGCAGTTCGTGCCACATTGATCATTGCAGTACACCAGCGCCCTACCAGACAAGATACCTTGCCTTTATTGTTTAATTTCCTGCTCAATATCATGCATGCTTTTTATGTGGTTCTTTCAAAATTATATATATATATGCAAATTATTATATTTTATACAATTGGCTTAGAGTTAAGGGACCACCTTATGTTTTGTGCATCTCATAAACTGTCACGATGTGCCACGGGTTGTGTGTGAGTTGTGAGTCGCATATAAATACGGACTTGCGTACCGACCGTACATCGGTGCGTACAGGCCGTGCGTTAGGATATAACTGTTAATAGATTATGTAGAAGGCTTGGCATTTATTAAGGATTAAACAGTATCGTGGAGTCGACACATGTATAGTATCATGGGGAGGGGGGAAGATAGTTATTAGCGTAGGGACTACATGTTCAGTACACACATAGATTTGGGCCGATAGTTCTCGCATGAGAGCTACTTTCTGCCCATGGTCGATAGTGTCTCTTATGAGCGCTACCTACTACCACTCTCTCTCCATCTATGCTGAACACCTAAGCTCCTGCGTAGAACGTTTTCTTCTCAAAGTATATATCACATAGAATGGTTAGGAACCTTTACGCATGTATATTTTCTATTGAGCTCCTACTATTCAGTTTATGGCATGATATTATGTGCCTTGTTACGTCCCTCTGAGGACCTGATTTTTCCCCAGGTGTATGTTTTCGTGATTTCTTGCAGGTGCTCTAGCTAAGGCCATGACTTGCGCTCTATTCCGTCATGATGATTACTCTTGGATTCGTCACTTGCTCTCGCTTGCTAAATTCTGTCCTTGTATATTTTTCCATATTTAATTTGGTTGGTAGTGGACTTTGTCTCCGCCCAACTATGGTGTACATGACAAACTCAAAGTTGCTTTTATATTATTA
Source organism: Iris pallida (assembly GCA_029216955.1). NCBI lineage: Eukaryota > Viridiplantae > Streptophyta > Magnoliopsida > Asparagales > Iridaceae > Iris > Iris pallida. Next base: position 46,949,512 of record JANAVB010001800.1, read on the forward strand.
TTTATCTTTGTGGATGAGATTTAGTGTCTTGGCTTTCTATATTTACAGCTTATGTATATATACGAGTCGTATATTTACTCATATGTATAGAGCTGGCATGATACGTATCTATTCTCAAGTAATTGGGACTGGGGCGTTACATGTTTTTATGGTAGCCCATGCAGGTCCGTTTGCCGTTTCGGTTACATGACTGTACCGAGCGGACCTGCAATATAAGATTAGAATCTAGGAATCTCATCCACATACTTGATCACCTTCCTTGACCTTCCTTGAATTCTATATTCCGACTCCCGTGGCTTCCCTTGATTTTTGCATCTTGCTTGAACTCTTTCTACCAACACCCTATCATCTTGTGCTTAAACATGGTTAGAAAGATGACTACACTACTATATACTTATTGGTCAACCCTATGGCTAGAAGGATTATATTGTCAAATAATATCCATTGATGTTATATTTTACATTTATTTTTCCTAGAGATACGATCTTAATGATTAGTTTATTCTAAGTTGGGTAGTAGCAACATTAATAACTTCGAAGGATTTTTTGGATCTACAAAAAGGGATAGTGGAATCCATATACAATCGAGAAAAGAAATTGAATTAATTTTTAGTTTTGATTTTTGAAGGTCTTTGAAAAATATTTATGATTCATTTGATTATAGCTATACATCTTTGAAGAGATATAAATTTGGTTGCAAAGAATTTATAAATTTTAATGCTACTACAAGATTTATAAGTGAGATTGATAAAATTTGGTAAACTCTTAAGGTTTTAAATTGAGTTGTACGATCCATGATTAATAAGTTCGAAAATTTTTGAGTTTTAAGTTTAAGGTGGAAAAAAAAAATTGGAAAGATATAGAATCAATTGAGGATTGATTTTAAATGTTAAACTCTTGAATGAATTACGGTTGTTAAACCTATTTAAATTTTAAGTTTAAGATTTGGATTAATGATATATAGAGATTGATTTGTGGTTCAATGAAAGTTTATTCAAGATTGGTTAGACATTTTTTGAGAAATTTTAATTCATGTTTTGTTGCCACTAAATAAAGGAAAGTCTAGTTTATGATACCTTTTGAAAAAAAAAAGTATTACGATAAAGGTTATCTTGAGACGGATTAAAGGAAATTTAAATTATAGTTATGTTTGGCTAGATTATTTTGAGAACTATATTGCGAGATGTTTGAGGAACTCCAATTTATAGAATTAAAATCTTATTTTGATAGGCAACCAAGATAGACAGCAGTAGTCCACATTAATTGCCATATCACTCATGACCATGATAGTCGTATATACTCAAATGCAGTTAGTCATCTACCAACCCATGTGAATATATATCAATATTGATTTAGTCAATCTTTCATCGTGATCTTCTAACCATTGCAATTTAAAAATAATTTGATCGTGTCCTGAATCTATTTTATCATGATCTGTTAGATTTCTTAATTATTTTTACTTCGTGTTATATCTTGATTTTATTTTGTGTTCGGCAACCAAACACCTTATGAAATTCCTACTTTCTATTTAAAATTCTTTTGTGTCCTTACCATGTCTTGAATATTTGGAGCACAAAACTAGACCTTTTTCATCCAACAAATTTCAAATGCAAGACATAGACGAGCCCACCTTCATGTAGGTATATCATGTCCCACTAAAACACGTCCCCTTGTACTCTATTTTTATGATGCGACTTTCAGGTCATAAAGACTAAATCATAACCCTACCATGATACCGATATACTTTTCGACCACAGATAGGGGCTAAATCTTGACTAAATACTTTCGTACCGATATGTGATGATGCTCTACTAGAATTCCTTTAATGTTTAATTTTGTGCCTTACCTTGATTATTTAACTCATTATCCCATCACCCTACTAGATTTGCTCTTGTAAGTTGGGTAGAAGGCCTCATGACCTAGCATAAGACTTCGTCCTTATGACTCACTCTAGTAGATACTAAGTGGATTTCTTAGACTATAAAAAAAAATTTAAGACCATACCTTATTGGTCGACTAAAGCCTTAGACAAGGAGACAATAGGTCAACTGTATAGGCACCAAACAAGACTTAGATTCTTAAGTGGTTCGAACTAATTCTAGTCTCTTTCAATAATAATCTCACGTGTCTATATTTTTCCATCTTGACTAAATGTTGCTACTATAGCCTAGCTTTGCAAGTTTAACCGTTATCAAACTTGTTCAAGACACATGCTATTGAGCGCGCGCTCACTAACATATTATCTAGTCAGAACCGGTGCATGATGATCTGATCAACCGAGTGCTCTTTGGTTCGCTTTTAACTATCGTTCTACGTGGATAGAGACATAGTTAAACTTTTCCTTTAGAGACCCATCCACGACTGCCTTGACAATTCTTTTAAAATTATTCGATCGTCTTTGAATCACGTATTCGTATTCGATAAACGCCTCCTTCGAACTCTATATTGCTTTCGCTTCACCAATTTTAGGAGGACGAAAGCGTTATACTAGAACTTCCTCTAGCCATCCTATCGATTACGACCATATCGTATTATTTTCCTATGATCTAGATCACAATTTCTTACGGCATGATTTTGTTAATTATTGTTCATCATCGATACCCCTTGTGTCTTCTCACCCCCCTACGAATTCTTAATTTCGAGGACGAAATTCTTTTAAGTTGGGTAGGATGTAAAACCCCTAAATTTTTACTATTTTTTTATTTGGTAATGATTAAAATTTGTATTGTACGTCGCGTAGTCGTATTGTACGTCGCGCACGAAATTTTATTTTTCGTAATTGCTCGACGAGTGCGAATATGTGCAAGCGTACATATTTTAGAAAAATATTTTGTTCTATTTTTTTATAGTTTCAAATAATAGATGTAATAATTAGTTTTGCTATCATTTCTAAGCTTGTTATTTTTTACGACATTTCTAAAAGTTATTAATAATAAATAATATTTTTATTTTATACTAGAAAGGCATAATTGTGAAAACATTAATTGTGCATACATATATTTGTAATTACTTATTAGTTTATTTTAAATAATAATGTAATTTTCGAAATTTATTATTATAGTATTATGGAAAATATATTTCAAAATTATTGTGGCGATTTAAACCTTGATTTGAAGGTATGGATTTATTTAAATAGTTAAGTATTTGAAATTAGATTTATCCTATTTGATTTTAAACTAAAAAGTTAATTTGATTAAATTGGATTTTGATTTGGATTTGAATTTGATTGATTTAAATTAATAGGTGAATTATCTAATTGGGTTTTAAATATCCTAATCCTTATCTTAATAGGAATTCCCACATCCTATAAATAGGCAGGTACTCATCCATGTATTTATATTCTCCAAATTCTCTATAAAATCAACCGTGAGTGCATCGTGTCCTTGTCCATCTTTTTCTTCTACTATTTTTTTATTACATAAACATTTTCTTCGTGTTGACAACTCCGACACGATTCAGCAAATTCCAAACCAAATTGTATTCTAAACCCCCCGACGACCACCGTGATCACAACCACACCACCCTCGTCGCATGTCTCTTCCGAACTCCCCGACCCATGAACACCCTCAACCCGCAACCACGGCGAGGCCGCACGACTAGCAAACCACGTCGGAGCCCTAGCCCCTGCGACCTTCAGCCTAAACCTAGTTCTGGCCACCATCGACCACTCTCACAGCCACCATCACCAAATAAATAAAGCAAACCCTAACCTGACCGCCCGTCCTTGGCCGCCGCCCCTCGCCAGCTTGACCGTCGGCCGCGCGAGTGATCCTGCCTCCTCGCCGCCGAGGGTTTCCTCCACAAGCCCTCGGGCACGAGCCCTCCAACCGGGGAAGTCAGCTCCGGCGCATCACCTGTCCCCATACACCACGCCTCCCGGCCGCGACCGTCCTCCGTATTCCTGAGCCCCGCCGTGCGCCTCCGTGGGCGCTCGACTCCCCAGGAGCCACGTCCGTCCGCCCGCCTTAGCCTCTCGATCCACCGACCGGAAACCCATTCCTAGCCGCCGTGTCCTCCGCCTACATATCGCTCGTCCGTGCCGACACGTGCCGACCAGATCCGCCTCTCCTTCCTTCCTCTCTTCCTCCGCCTCTCCTCTTTGCCTCCGCTCCCGCCGCCGACGAGCCGGCGGAGCCACTCGCGGAGACCCTTCCGCACTCCCACTTCCCTTCTCTAAAGCTCCTCCATTTACTTATTTCTGTTCTCCTTTGTGTTGCTTTAGTAATGAGGGACTGTTCTCGAGGATAACAGATTGTTACTTTATTTATTATTTTTTATTTATTTATTTTTTTCTTTTCTTTTTGGTAATCATTATCATTATATTATTATTATTATTATTATTATTATTATTACTATTATTATTATTATTATTATATTATTTATTATAATTTATTATCAGTATTGTTATTATTATTATCATTATTATTATTATTATTATTATTATTATTAGTATTATTAGTATTATTTTCCTTGTTTTGTGTTAAACTTTAGTAGTATATTAGTAGTTCATAGTACAATATTTTATGACAGTACTACATATATAATTCTCTTGCTTTACGTTTTAATATTTTATTATTATTACAGTATTAAAACATTTATGGATATTCTATTAGTAGTTTGTTGATATTATATATTATTTTAAAAACTGGCATATTCAAATATATATTGAGGCTTGGCCCTACAAATTCGAAACCTAGTTTTAATATATTTTTTTTCTAGATTTTTAGTTAATTCTCTAAAGATGTTTTACTAACACAACATAGTTTTACTTAGAAACCCTATTTAGATAATTTAAGAGATTTGCCTAAAAACGATTTTTGATTTTTTTTAACTAATTATCTAGAGATAAATTTTGAGTATTACAATGTAGTTCCAAATTATCATATAAATTTTCTAGTATTAAATTAGATATTTTACTAAGTAAATTTTAGTTTTTTAACCCAAAGCGATTTTTCCTATCTATAAATATTTTGGGATAATAAGGCATAGTTTTCAAGTATTATAAAAATATTTTCTAAAATCAAATATATTATTTACAATTTTTCTCCATCTCGTGATTCAGCGAATCTCTCATATCCCTTACCAATTCTAGACTACCTTATGTCCACCATAACTAAATTGACCCTTCTGGACCCAATGGAACTGTCCGTGCCACCACCTGAAGTTTCCTTGCATAGTTGTTGTACCGAAGTTGCAGTTCGTGCCACATTGATCATTGCAGTACACCAGGTGCCCTATCAGGCAAGACATCTTACCTTTACTGTTTAATTTCCTGCTCAATATTATGCATGCTTTTTATGTGGTTCTTTCAAAATTATATATATATGCAAATTATTATATTTTATGCAATTGGCTTAGAGTTAAGGGACCACCGTATGTTTTGTGCATCTCATAAACTGTCACGATGTGCCACGGGTTGTGTGTGAGTTGTTAGTCGCATATAGATACGGACTTGCGTACCGACCGCACATCGGTGCGTACAGGCCATGCGTTAGGATATAACTGTTAATAGATTATATAGAAGACTTTATAGTTATTAAGGATTAAACAGTGTCGTGGAGTCGACACATGTATAGTATCATGGGGAGGGGGAAGACAGTTATTAGCGTAGGGGCTACATGTTCAGTACACACATAGATTTGGGCCGATAGTGTCTCGGATGAGCGCTACTTACTGCCCCAGGGCCGATAGTTCTCGTATGAGAGCTACTTTCTACCCATGGTCGATAGTGTCTCTTATGAGCACTACCTATTACCACACTCTCTCTCCATCTATGCTGAACACCTAAGCTCCTGCGTAGAACGTTGTCTTCTCAAAGTATATATCACATAGAATGGTTAGAAACCTTTACGCATGTATATTTTCTATTGAGCTCTTACTATTCAGTTTATGGCATGATATTATGTGTTTTGTTACGTCCCTCTGAGGACCTGGTTTTTTTCTAGGTGTGTGTTTTCGTGATTTCTTGCAGGTGCTCTAGCTAAGGCCATGACTTGCGCTCTATTCCGTCATGATGATTACTCTTGGATTCGTCACTTGCTCTCGCTTGCTAAATTCTTTTCTTGTATATTTTTCCATATTTAATTTGGTTGGTAGTGGACTTTGTCTCCGCCCAACTATGGTGTACATGATAAACTCAAAGTTGCTTTTATATTATTATTTATCTTTGTGGATGAGATTTAATGTCTTGGCTTTCTACATTTACAGCTTATGTATATATACGAGTCGTATATTTACTCGTATGTATACAGCTAGCATGATACGTATCTAGTCTCAAGTAATTGGGACTGGGGCGTTACAGTAATGATTCGCTCTGCCCTAGCGGAACGTCGATTCAAACGACAAGTGCAACGACTCAAACGAGCCGTCGACCCGAAGAGTTGGCATCGACTTGATGAAGAATCGATGCAAGGCTTACATTGGCCCGTCAAGAGGAATTCAGACTTAGACTTTCAAAGGCGCGCTCGGAGTATCGTTCGGCCGATACGAACATCGCTAAGGTGGGTGGCTCCGATGAACCCGTCTTTACTTAGCCTAAACACATAACATTACGGACACTATTGCTAGAATCGCTAGGCGTCAACAGCGCGCATGCTAATAAATGAATGACTCAACGCACCTAGCTAAGGGAATAATCTCGTCTTGTATGCTTGTTTAGAACATGGAAAAGAACTCGACAAATATAGAAACTCTCGCACCGCGCTCTACGCTCGTGCTAAGGTACAAACTTACGTTCTAGTTCCCTATGCGTTCAACAATGATACAGTAAACGGTTTACAACAAAGAAATGGAAGACTATCGACATAGTCGTTCCGAGTAGAGTATAGCAACATTGGAAGACTTGGGGACCGATGGGTCGCCAAGGCGACTCCCATACGGGGTGTTGCATAATGAATGAATGAATGAATGAATGAATGAATGAATAAGTGAATGAATGAATGAATGAATAAGTGAATGAATGAATGAATGTACGAACAAGTGAAAGAAAGAAATGAAAGAGTGAATAAAAGATAAGAAAAGAAAGAATGGTTAGCGACAGGTATGATGGGCACGTGCAACGGGGCTCGCTACCGGCGCTGCATGGACGCCAACCTGGTCGATAATGCATTATGGCTCAGAGACAGCCTATGGCTCAAAGACAGCCATTAAGTTAAATGACAAGTCAATACGAAATGGTCATGGACAAACGGCACGGGCGATGGGGGAAATACCGTGGCCGTAAAAAAGAAGGACTCCGCGGCAAGATCGATGGAGGGGTATATCGTGGCCGGCCTAGGCGGAATCGAAACATGGGACTTACGGGCTGCTTTGAGTGGGGGCTCGGCCACTCAAAGAGACGTAAGGCCAGGCATTTCAAGAGACTATCAAGGTGTACCAGCCATCACTTTTCGATAGGTGAGAATGCCAAAGAGAATATATCCAAAATGGCTTATGATGCCAGCGACCCGTACATGTAGATTAAATGGGCTATGCTGGTGGCAATCCACGTGCAAGTCCTTGCATTGAAACAAGTAGTCTAAGTTAACTAAATGAAGTACCTTTTGAACATGCTTGAAATGTAACACACCAAATGATAAAGAGTACTTCATACAAATGAGTTAGAGAACGTGCCTACGACGTGCTAGAACCTGAGGCAGGGACACGCACTTGACATTGAATGATTATATGAATTATTGACTAACTTGGTTTACTTTGGACAGGAAAGGCCGGACGGTAAGTATGGGTAAATCGTGCATGCATTTCCATGCATACACTTGAATTTGGCAACACGGGATAGGTTATGAAATATGCCATAAAACTGATCCTAAGGCAAGATTAGAAAGACAATGAATGATAGACGGTGCACAAAAGTAAATAGAACGTGCTTGGTAAGATAGCATTATGGGCGAGCTAGCCTCCCCACCAGTGCATAACAATGTACTGATAACCCCACAGATTAATTGCAGGAAGCGGGAGACGTCGTCGGGTGCGGAGCTTTCCTCGAACTTGCTAAGGCGCGGAGCTAACTCTGGAGCCTTGGAGCGTTGCAAGGAGCTGAAGCACCGTATACAGGACATAATGTATCGGAACATCGCCATGAATCATTCCATGTTGTAAGCCACTTGGCACGCCTTTTATGTTCATAGAGAGAGAGCTTGAGAGACTTGTAAACTCGGCCTAGCGCTGCTTGTAAACTTCTTGAATATCAATAAAGAGTTTGAATTCGCTTCAATTTGTGTTCATTTACTTTCCGCAGCAATGGGGACACTCTGTACGACTCTGTGGCCTAGCTCAAATCGGTCGTTTCTGGACTTGCCTTGCTCGGGCGCAACCTAGGCCCGTGCGGCATTACGCCTTAGCGAGGACGATCGCTCCTACGGGAGCGGGACGTGACATCTACCGTCACACAACTTTATAGATGGCCAGTCCATAAGTCGTGCCCCTAACAAAGTGTCTCAAACCGTGTAGTGTGAGTGTCATGGCCCAAAGGAAGATATAAGGATATCCTCCAACAAGAAGGTAGTGCGTTAACACTAAGTTAACATGTATATAGTAAAGTAAAACGACTAATAGAGTCGCTTGCACCCAAGTGTGGCTTGAACGCGCAATTAATAACAAAGGAAACTAACAATATGAAACAAAGTAAATAATAGGGAAAATAAATAATATGACAGTAAATTAGCAAGGTATACTTGCCTGGTGATGATCCTGGTGTGATGCGATGACCCTGATAGTGCGGATTATGACTTAGACGTTACAACTAAGCAAAACAGTCTGATGGTGGCACAGACAGTTCTATCGGTCCAGAATGGTTAGATTAGTTTTGGGTTAACACAAGGTAGTCCAGTTTGAAAGGGAATATAAAATACGATTAGCAGGGACAAGATGATAATCGAAATTTTTTTTGAAATATTATATATATACGACGTTTGAAAATATATTCATAATACTTGGAAGATATAGTTTTATTAGTAAAAGTAATTTTGCTAAGCACTTGAAAATATGGAAAATTGACTTAGGTTGAAATTCTGAGCTTGTACAAATATAGTTTTAAGTAGAAACTATATTTCGTTTAAAATATTGTTAGGTAAATACAAATTAATTCTAGAAAATTTTATAGGGCACAAAACTCATTTTTGTCAAACGTAATTTGTCTGGTCAAAACTATATATGTATATATATTTTAGGCCAAAAGACATAAATAAGATACTACAAAAAATATGACTATATAGTTAGAAATATTTCAATATATTGAGAACCAAATAACAATATTGGTATGAATGGAAAGAATAGTGATTATTAATAACAAAATACTATTATAAAAAATATTAATAATAGTAAATAAAAATCTACCTTTAACTTACTAATATTCAAATTCACCTGTATATATATAAAACATATACCCATTTTATTATAAAATAATAATGTAAATAACATTACTATGGTAAAGAAGCAAGTGAAACAAAATAATAATAATAAAAACAATTTCATAATAATAATAATAATATGTTAACAAAATAATGGATCTTTCTACTAATAACAGTAGCTGTAAAGAAACAGAAGAATATACTAAAGATATATTTAAAGAAATATTTGCTCCCATTCTTCTCGAAGAGAGAGAAGGGAAAGGTGAAAAAAATTTTTGGGCGAGAGCGAGAGGAACGGGGAATCGGAGTCGCCGACGGCGGCTGCTCCGGCGGAGAGAGGGGGAGCTAGGGCGGCGCCGCACGAAAGTAGGCGAAGGTTGGCGTCGGTGTCTCCGCGTCGTACGACCGGCGGACGCGGCAAAAAGGGATCGGGAAGGGGAGGAAAGGGGCGGCCGTTCGAAGGAGGAGCTCGCCGGGGCTTTTGGAGGTGAAGGGGCGGAGCGGGGGCGTAGGCGAAGCGGGAAGGGTGTACAGGGGTCTGTCGGCCGCCGGCACTCGGTCGCTCGGGGCTAGGCGACGGTGCGTCGGGAGCTGACCGGTCCGACGCTCAAGATAAGGTGACGGTCGTCCGCACGGTGGGCCAGGGACGACGTTGTGCGCTGGGGTTCGTCGATGAACGTGCGTGTGGCGGGAGCTTCATCGGATGAAGCTGGGTGACACTCGCCGACGCAGGGAGGCGTGCGACGAAAACAGCGGCTGGGCACGGCCAGGTGAGTTTAGGGTTAGGGTTTTACGTAATTTTGGGGTTTTGGGTTCGCAGATGCCGGCCACGGCAGGGTGGCCGATTTTGGCGGGGGCCGGGGTGGTGTGTTGCCGGAGTATGGCGGCGGTGGTAATTTTGATCGGGTTGTGATCGTGACGGTGGTGACAGGTCTGGAGAGGGCTCGGATTGGCCGGGGTTTGTGATGCTGGCGATGGTGCCACGGCGAGGTCGGCCGGGATGGTGGCAAATTGCTATTGATGGAGGTGGCTGGTTTGGTGAATGTATTGGTGGTGACGACGGCGAAGGCCGTTCGTGTAGCCACGGTCGGGGGCTGGGGGGTCGATGGTGGAGGATGAAGGCGGGTGAGAGACGGAGACGGTGGTGACGGCGTCCTGGTCTTGGTGACTGGCGCGGCGGAGAAGAGGTTGTGGTCGGGTTTGTCTGTAGGACAGGCCGGGAGACGATCAGGGAGGAGGAACGGGTTAGGTTTAGGGATTTGGTGGTATGTCGGGGGTGTCCAACACGGAGAAGATGAAATTGTATTTGTAAAAAATATGGAATAAGAATTTGGATGAAAAACACGGACATGATGCACGCACGTATACTTGTGGAGAAATTTTTGGATGTGAGAAATTTATGGAGGAGTACATGCCTATTTTTAGGATGTGAAAATTTTTAGTTGGATAAGGATTTGGGAGGATTTAAATACCCATTAGATAATTACATAATTATTCAAATCGATTTAAAATAAATTTGTCGAATCCAAATCAATCTAGATAAAACTTATTTTTAATTTAAAGCTATTTTAAAATAAGGCCAATATAATTTTTTCCAATTTAAATCATCATAATTAATTAAATATTAAATTAAACAATTTCCAAAATAACTTTTTATAAATAATAAAAATATATTAATAAATAATTTCAAAATTCACAATAAACTTTAAATATTTGGAATACATTTTTATAAATAAACAAACAATTAGTTTTCGAAAAATATAAAAGTGGACAATGAAATAAATTTCATGTCCCTCATACACAAATAGTCTATTTTGACATAAAGTAGTAGTTTTTTTTTTCTAAATTATCACTTATATTTGTATCATAAAATAAAATTGCCTTCCTTATAAATAAAAATAAATGTTTGGTAATCTCGACGCGACACAATAAATAAAAATAAAATACATATTTTCTATACGAAGAATTCTTTTAATAAAATATTTGTATATATATATATATATATATATATATATATATATATATATATATATAATATATATATATATATATATATATATATATATATATATAATATATATATATATATATATATATACCATCTCGCAATTTTGTACGCTACGTACAAATACGAAAAATGTGAACTTGTACGCGACGTACAATTACAATGTACAAATACCAAAATAACAAATCAATTCCAAAATAATAAAAAAAATTAGTAAAATTTTAGGGGTTTTACATCCTACCCAACTTACAAGAATTTCGTCCTCGAAATTAAGAATAAGTAGGGGGTAATAAGGCACAAGGGGTATATTGGTAATGACAATTCGTCGAGTCCTTGGGCGAGGCACGAAACAACCTAAACAAGCATTAGAAAATCGTGATTTAGATAATAAATCACGGACATGGCTAATAAACGTAAAAGGAAAAGATTACGAGTTTTAAGTGGATCCATATAAATAATTTAGAGACTTAAGATATGGTTTCTTGGGAGTAGGTTAATGGCACAATTAGGAGAACGATTAGATTTACTCCTTAATTGAAGTGATTAGGAGGTCGAGGAAGGGACGAGTAGTTAAGACAAAGATATAGTCACTTTGGTTGGTCCATGGCTAACTATTTTGACAATAGATGGTGGGATAACTAAAGGTGATACTTTGGGTCCATCTATCAAGTCTTCGTCTTCGTCTAAAATAGGTGAAAGACGAAAATCAATATGAGTCCAAAGTAGTTTTTTTTGAATACCAATATGTGGTTCAAAGGCGAGTAAGTAATTCAAAAAGAATTGCCAAGGCTGTCGCGGATGGGACTCTAGAGGACAAGTTTAGCTATGTCCCCATCCACGTAGAACGATAGATAAAAGCGAACCAAAGTGCACTTGGTTGATCAGACCATCATGCACCGGTTTAAATTAGACAATATGTTAGTGGGTGCGCACCCAATAAAACATGTCATGATCAAGCTCGATAAGGGTATAAGCTTGTAAAACTTAAGCTAAACTAGCAGTATAGGATAGTCAAAAATAGTAAAAACATAGGCACGATTAATATTGAAAGAAGTGGAACTAGTTCAAACTTCTTAAGAACCTAGTAATGTCTTATGTTGGTGCCTATACAGTCGTCCTACTGTCTACTTGCTTAAGAGTTGGTTAAGGTCACAAGGAAGGTTAGGTCGTAATTAATTCTACCCAACTTAAAAGAGTTAAACTAGTGGTGTGATGGAACAATTGGTCATGCCTACCTAATATAGGTTACCTTCCTAACCATTATCAAGCACGAAAGAAGGATAAGAATCAACGGTAGAAGGAAGCAAGCAAGATGCAAATCAAGGGAGTCAAAGTAAAATCGAGGAGGTCAATTATGTGGATGAGATCCTAGACTCTAATCCTATTCGCGGGCTTGCTTGGTACGGTAAGGTAACCAAACAATTTATCTAGACCTGTATGGGCCACCACAAAAACATATAACGCCCCAGTCCCAATATACGTAGGAACAGGAACGTAGACATGCCAGCTGTATACATAAGAAGGACATGGGCCTTGTATGTATACATAAGCTGTAAAATACAGTAATCTAAGACAAATTAAATCTCATCCACAATGAAAAGAATAATAATATAAAAATCAACTTGAATATTTATGATACAATCGTTGGGCGGAGACAAAGTCCACTACCAACTATCTCAATGAAAGAAATGTACAAGAATCGATCCATAAAATGGCAAGACGAACCAAGTGCAATCATCTTCGAAGGAATGGAGAGAATCACGGCCTTGGCTAGAACTCCTGCAATGAATCATGAAAGCACACACCTGGGGAATAACCAGGTCCTCAGACGGACGTAGCAAGATACAGAAAGAACAAGCTAATATGAACTGTCAGAATAATAAAATAATATATAAAAGACTATCCAAGACACAAATATGTAAAGGAGATTCTAACCGCCTAATGTACAATTTAGAGGATAACTTTCATGCGCATGGGTGGGATTTTAGGCTATAAGTACGCAACTGGCATCCAGTCATCCGTATCCGTCCGTAACGTCCAAAACGTCAGAGGGCATCTGCAAATATATCGCCACAGTTCCATCAGGAGACTGTGGTTTACCTGTTTGGATTCCCATACGCACTAGCGACTGTCCTGCCCCAATGTTCCCCATACTGTTCAAGTCATGTCCATGGCTCGTCCAGTTTTGTAACTGCTTGAGTCTCTAAAACCCTAGTCATAGCAGTTACGATCATCTACTGTCACGACCCGCACCCTAGAGTAATGGCACGAGAAGTGGGTACGTCCAGCCTACGTCGCAGTGTCGACGGTAGAACGTTGTCCTAGGTCACAACATCTAACAATATAATGCTAACAGTTTATACTCCCCGAATGGGGGTGACATAGTAGAAATAAACTCAATCACAACTAAGGAAGAAGAAGCACGATATGATATAAAACTCAAGAAAATACTGATGATCAGAAGAGTCTATGATAACTGTTTTCCATAAAATATAAAAGAACAGAACAATTATCAGAGGACCGGACTTTTACTTCACGTTACAAACTCGCTTGTACAAAGAAAGCCTAGGGACGAAAACCTAGGTACAGCAGTCTAAGTATAATTGTTTATTTTAGATTCTGGGGGGTGACGATAGAGGCTCGGGAAGGCGACGGCAGCCCTGCCTTACTCCTTGGACGATCGGTATGCAGCCTTGGCTCCTTGTAAAAAGATGGTTGGCGTTGATGAAGAGAAGCTCTTCTTGCTCCTCTGTTGCTCTTCTGGCTTCTCTCTCTCTCTCTCTGTGTATTCTCTCTCTGACTATGGGGGGAAGTCTCTCTGTATATACATATTTCTCTCTGATATTGTATATCTCTCGCAAGGGAATGGCACCCTGCTATTTATAATAGTGGGCTGTCATCATTAGGGTTGCCAATGATTACATCTTGGAGATGGCGATGGCCTGGGGATTGGTCAATCCAGGCCGTTCGTTTCTGATTATGACGAATCCGAGCCATTAGGTGTAGATTACACCAAATCCCATTAGCAATTAATGCTGATTGGAATAAATCTTCCTTATAATGATTTCTGATATCTGCAAATAAATTAGATCTATTCTTCTGCCACGTGTCCCAGATTATTGGGATTTGACCCAATCCTTAATGGCAGTAAATCTGAGAAATTAATCAGTTTAGGACACGTGTCCTAGGAGCTGCTGGGGGGATCTGGACCGCATGACTCCCTGAGCCGTATGAGTTTTCTGAGCCGCATACGATTAAGCCCACGTGTCAGGGCTGCCTGGGCAGTGGCCCTCGCTTGAGCCCTCGAACTACAGGGGAGTAATCCTTATGGGCCGCATAAGTACATATTCGCCCGAGCCGCATGGACATGATCCTCTCGAACCGCATGAGAAGTCCTCGCTCGAGCCGCATGAGGCTTTCTTGACCTGAGCCGCATAGGACAGATTCACTCTGAACCGCATGAGAAGTTCTTTGCTCGAGCCGCATGAGGTTTTCTTGGCCTGAGCCGCATAGGACAGATTCCCTCTGAACCGTATGAGAACCCACATGAGAAGTTCTTTGCTCGAGCCGCATGAGGCTTTCTTGGCCTGAGCCGCATAGGACAGATTTCCTCTGAACCGCATGAGAAGTGAGCCGTATACGAACGCCCACGTGGCAAGGTCACGTGGCAATTTTATGGCTCTTGGGGGATTTGTGTCAGAGATCTCTTTTCTCTTCCCCAGAGATTCATCATTATGACAGAGTCATAATTACCTGCTTTTGTGTCAGGGCTGTCAACTTTTCAGAGGGGTCAGCCGTCAAAGCAATTAATGCAGCATGGGTCGGAGGGGAGCACTGTCAGGCCACGTGTCTTCTGAGCCGCATGGAATGCCTTGGGCCGTATAGGTCCTTATGCCGTATGACTCCCTGAGCCGCATGAGTTTTCTGAGCCGCATGGATCTTTCCTGGCTGCATGAGTTATTTTCTTTAGTATTTTCCATGCTTCTACAAGACCCCCTTCAAAGTTTTTAATTTGTAAAATTGAAATACTTTGAATAAGAAGCATGGCTGTGTTCTTCTAGCCGCATATGAAATCCTGACCGTATAGAAGTCCTGACTGCATGGATATCTTGGCCGCAGGGGACTCTCGAGCCGCATAGTTGCTTTCAGCCGCATGGCCATTTGAACCGCATATGCTCTTTGCCACGTCATTATGCCATGCGTGTAGATCTTTTTGGGACAGGATCCCAAGAGCTCAGTCTTTAAATGGCTGGTTTGGCTCGATAGCCGAAGAGTCGATCACGTTTGTACGAGGCGTCGGTCCATAGTTCGCTGTCTATAAATAGAAGGGCATTTGGACGGTCTTCTCTCTTAGACTCTTTTTTGACTCAGATTCTTGTCGTCTTTTCTTTCTCTGTTCATCAGACAATAATGGCGCCCAGGGCTTCTAAGGCTGTGAAGAAGGCTGTGGCGAGGAGTAAGAAATCAGCTTCGTCCTCGACTTTCGTGCCCTCCGTTCGTCTTGACGTTTATATTGCCATCGAAGGTAAGGATTAGGTAGTCGATTTGAAACCCTAACAGAGCCTGCTTTACTGCATGCTTCGTGTACAAGACTTTGACGTGGACTTCTCAAACTACATGGCCTACATACACGTCCCATGATTGAGCCGCATGAGGATATACCCCATGTCTGAGCCGCATGAGACTTGTCTAAAACGAGCCGCATGATCATTTCTGACTGTTTTTATTTTCATCTTTGGTCCTCGCAGTATCTCCACCGAAGGCTGAGACTGCGGCGTCAGAGGAGCCGCAGCCTCCTGTCGTCAGCCAGGGGTCTCCCTCTGTTAAGGAAGAAGTGAAGAAAGAAGAACCTGTGTCTGAGGGGGACGGCAGCCCTCCAAATATCGAGACTGCTGAGGGTGGCAGCGCTGGGAACTCTGTTTCTCCTATTCTGGACGAGGATGCTCTTCACTTGCATCCTTCATATGTGAGATGGTTGAGGGAATGGTATATGCGCTCCTGTAACTAGGATGTAGGGGCTTCTCGTGGTTGTCTGTCTGTAGTCTTTGTTTTGTTTCGCCTTTCTTCTTGTCTTCAAGAAGAACTCTTTTGACTTGCTTGCAATCGTATGGATGTAACTGATTTCTGAATGAATGGAATATATATTTGCTTCACTCTTTTGCTTCGTAATAATCCTCTTATTGGGACATTTTGCGTGGACCCATTGTCCCTAACGTACCCTGGTTTTGGATACGGACAATAAGTTTAAAAGAAAGGAACCAATCATACTGACTCAGAGGTACTGAGGACATGGTGATCATGAGGGTTTCTTTGACAGGGGGGTACATAGAACAACTCAGAGGTAGGAGGATATGGAAGTTCTATGTGAGGGGTGGTTTGTTTTTGGCGGAGGTGGAACGACTCAGAGGTAATGAGGACATGGCCGTTTTGAAAATTTGTGGATCGATTACCCTTTTTGTGCACTGGAAGCGCGGGTAGTGGATCATGAGGGAGGATCTCCTTCAAGAAAAAAGTTCAGAGGTATGATCATACATAACTTTCTATCTGAAAGAGTGACCGGGATGTGAGTTCAGAGGCACCATCGGGTACATGACTCGAGAATCTGGAGAATGGTGAGTGTGAGTTCAGCGGTACTGGCGGGTACATGACTCAAAAATCTGACAAACTATGAGGGTGAGTTCAGTGGTATCAGCGGATAAATGACTCGAAAATCTGAAATGTTGTGGATGTGAGTGTTTTCCATAAAGAAATTCTCTTTATTTGTTGTATTTCTGGGAAAATTACAACTGTGGGAATCCGATCTAGAAGACGATCGCTTTATCCCTTGGACTATACGAAGAAGAAAAGCTCTCAAAATTTTGACAGTAGATATCTATGTATCTATATAATGAATGAGAAAAAGAACTCTATTTATAGAGTCAAAAAGAAATAACTGAAAAGATAACTGTCTTCACAGCCTGTGCCTAGTTAAAAATCATGCAGGATTTAACATACGCAAGGCTGTGAACAGTTACTGGACGTGGCCTGTAACTGTTGGACACATGTCAATCATGCATGAGTCGTGTGCAAGTTACAGGACACGCAGGCGAGAGATCAGTGGCATGGCTTCCACGTACTCCAATTTGATGAAATCCACGCAGACTTGTTGAAGATGAAATCCACGCAGACCCGGTGTAGAAAGCTTCAAAAATCTACGCAAACTTGGGGCAAGAAGCTTCAGGATCCACACAGACTCGAGGCAAAAAGCTTCAAAATCCACGCAGACTTGAGGAAGAAAACTTCCGAATCCACGCAAACTTGAGGTGAAGAACTCAAAGATACACGCAGACTTGAGATAGGACTGCCAGCTGTCTTGATTGGGCATGCCTTGACTGACACAAAATCTCTGACAGTGATTGCTTTGTCAGTCGCATTAAATGACAAGAAACCCTTTTGGTATGCCAACTCGACGAAGGCTGAGTCTTGCTGAAGAAGATTTTAAAAGTCACGCAATAGACGGCTGTGATCTCTCGAATTCTGTGCATACATGGCATACGAAGAGACGTTCTTCGACTGCCGTACTGTCAGTCATAATTACCCTCTGATAAATGATGAGCTGTCTTCCAGCGTGATTTGTAAAATTTGTCTGGATCAACTGAGCGTGATTTTTGACTCTGTCCTGATCAACTCAGCGTGACTGCTGGACTTGTTCTGATCAACTCAGCGTGACTGTCATTTTTAAAGGTCTACAAAACCCCCTTCAAAGTTTTCGAAAAAATGATAAATTATTTCGAAATACTTTGAAATAGAGATGATAAAATGGAATCAGTCACGCTGATATGACTTCAAATTTTTCGGAAGTCGGAAAGACTTCATAGTTCTTTGAAAACATCCAAATGAACTTATTAAATGTCATGATGGCTCTTCATTTTTCGAGACTGATTGCATCTAATTTATGGTGGAATATGAACCGCCGGCGAGCTCTGTTATATAAACAGGGTGAAGATTTATTTTTAATCTTCATCTTACGTCAACATGACACCAAAGGAGAAAGCTGAGGAAGAAGCACGCAAGTTGGGCTTTTGTTCCTATGGTGACCCCACTTTTGGGGGTAAAGAGCCAGAGCCCCTTGTCTTCGAGCTCAAAGATGATCCCTCGCAACTAGCCAAGAATTTCTTGAGCTATTTTGGGTTGGATGGCTCGTCCTCTTCTGATGGGCGCAGCCTCACAGAGCAGCGTGAAATATTGAAGGCTCTGTTGCACCGCATGGGGATTAAGAGCGTAGAAGCACTGGGCACCAAGCTCAGCAGTTCTGGGAAATAGAGCGTGTCTTTCATACTCTTGTTGCAGTCTTTTTGTCTTGTCTTTTGTAAGGCCATCAGTGCCTATCTTGAAGAATGTAGTACAACTTTTGCATTGAACAGCGTACATTAATGAAGAATGTTAATTAGCACTCTTTGACTGTTTCCAATGTTACGCTGTCTTCCAAAGCACACGTGTCATCCATTCCACGGTTTACGAACGCTATTTACGCGGATCTTTTCCAAGAATATACTTGCACTTTGTCCTTTAAATAGGCAACTGAGTTTCAAAGATACTCATCTCTCATTCTTCTTCTTCTTCTCTGAGAACGAAATTTTTGAGAGATTTCATTCTCAAACAGGAAAGCAATGCTTTCAAATATTCGATTTCTGTGTACTGTATCAGACATTGGTTTGCCAATCCTTAGCACCAAACTCGATGGTAAGTACGCGTACCATTTTTTTTACTGTTGAAGATGGGCTCTTGTTTCTGACTGAACAATACACGCCTGTCTCTGTTTGACGAATGCACGCTTTCTGTTGATTTAATCTCTTTGCTTGTCTTCTGCAGAAGCTCGGTTGAGAATTTTCTTCAGAACTGGCATTGGTGATGTGGATGCTGTGGAGAATATCCTGCTGATACCAACATCAGGGAGCTCATGTGCTTTTGACGTACAAATCAGACAACTCATAACTCTTCGTGGGATAGAAGGGTCTTCCTCAGATGGTAGGAAGAGCCTTTATATACGAGAGTTGGATGGTGGAGTCGGCTCTACCCCGAGAAATCGAGTAGTAGAGTTCCTTTCAAGGCAGAACCAGGAATTGTATCCCAATGTGGAATACATTCCTATCTTCCTTGAGAGGTTACTCCCAATCCACCAGTTGTATTGGCAGCAACACATTTTCGTGTTGCCCTACTCTGTGGTTCTCCTCTCGTCTGAGAGATAAGACCAGATTTTGATTCCTACTGGACACCCAGGAATTGTCACAAACAACGAGATTGCCAGAGAAGATCCAAGAAGAAATAGATCTCAGTTGTACATAGAATAAAAATCCAAGATTTGTAATAGATTTCCATTATGATTTGTAAGAAAGTCTAAGAAAATGTAATAGACTTTTTGTGGTAAAATGAGAATGGGAATGATAATTCTTCTATGCTCAAAGATTTATATTTGTGGATGAATTGTGGACATGATAGATAATGAAATCTTCTTTTCTGTTTTAGAGTATATAATATTATCAGAGGTATTATGGACGTGATAATATGTAGGAACTCAAAAGAAAGTAGATTGATTTCTATGCAGAGGTCAAAAATGAATGACAAATGAGTAAATAGATTCGGAATTGATTCAGAGGTTATGAAAATGTGATCAATAACGAATCCCCACTTAATAAATTGATAGAAGATTATGAACGGATGAACCGTTAGATGAATGAACTGATGAACCGTCGGATGAACATAATAAATGAACGGATGAACCGTCAAGCATTAATGAACGGACGAACCATCTGATGAATGTGAGAAATGAACGGATGAACCGTCAAGCATTAATGAATGTGTGAATCGTCGAATGGATATGACGCTTCATTGTTTGAGGAACTTCTGCCTATAAATATAGCAGAAATCTGGATATTTCTACTCCTCAACATAAAAATGTCGTCTGGAGAAGCATCCAAGAAGACTGAGATTGCCTCAAGGGTTCAGAAAGGCACTGAAGAACGCCCTGCTAATCCAGTCAAAACGAAGAAGACGGAAGAAGGCGAAGGTTCGTCTGCACCCAAACCACCAAAGGATATTCTGGACTTTCTGCTCGAACCAGGAAGGACTGAAGAAGAAGAAGCCATGAGGATGGCCGCTTGCAAGTTTCTTGTGGGTTCCAGCAGGAAGGTCCTCGGTTCTTTTGCTGATCACGTCTTCGAGATGGACGGCAGTGGCCCACGTCCAAATGTAGAAAAGGATGATAGTGATCTTCCTTAATATCATGTATCATCATTTATGATCAAAATAAAATAAAAAGTTTATTTTTCAAACATAAATTTGTCCGATGATTACAAGCATTTACATTTATACATAGTACTTTTTGAGGAATTTGCCATTAATAGGCATCAAAAACTTTTCGACCATCTAATTCTGAGAGTTGATAAGCTCCATTTGAGAAAACTCTGCTCACAATATAGGGTCCTTCCCACTTTGCGTTAAATTTGCCCTTGCTCATATGAGTCATAGTCATAGAACGTCTGACTGTTAGAACAAGTTCTCCTTTTTGATACGATCGAACTCTGACTTTCTTATAGAAAGCACTTGAAATTCTAGCTTGATAGAATTCAATATTCTGTTGAGCAGATAATCGCTTTTCATCCAGAGCTTCTAATTCCTGAAGTCGAAGACGATCATTATTTTCAGCAGTGAGTTCATTAGTGATTGCTATCCTTAAAGAAGGAATTTGAATCTCTAATGGAAGAACAGCTTCGCAACCATACACCAGAGAGAAAGGTGTACATTTAGTAGCATTACGAACTGTAGTGCGATAAGCCCACAAACATTCACCGAGCTTCTCACTCCAATTACGTTTGTTAGTAGAGACAAACTTTTTTAGGAGTTTGATGATAGTCTTGTTGAAAGCTTCTGCTAATCCGTTAGCTGTCGGATTATACGCGGTAGAAGCCACATTGTTGATCCGATGGTCGTCGCAGAATCGAGTAAACTTCTGGCTGACGAACTATGGACCATTATCATGAATGATGCGTCGAGGAACACCAAATCTGTAGATGACGTGGTGCTTAATAAAGCTGATGACATTGGATGTCTTAACTTCAGATAAAGGAATGGCTTCGGCCCATTTGGAAAAGTAATCGGTTATTACGAGAATAAACCGATGACCTTTTGATGATGACGGATTGATTGGACCAATGATGTCCATGCCCCAAGCTTCGAAGGGCCATAATGCTGCCGTCGGATGTAGAAATTCCGAAGGTTGATGAATAAAATCCGCATGGATTTGACAGGCTTTACACTTCTTTGCGTATTCGATGGCATCAGATACCATAGTGGGCCAATAATAATCCATACGTCGAATACGATCTTGAAGTTTTGGTCAAGGCTGATGTGCTCCACAAATTCTATCATGTGCTTCGCGAATGATTTGTTGAGCCTCGTCACCGGCAACACATCGAAGAAGTAAACCATCATAAGCTCGACGATATAAGGTTTTTGTGGTATAATTATAATAGAATCTGAGTGATCGTCGTCTAATAGATGCTGCCTCACTCGGATCATCTAAAAGAATATCATACAATACGAAATCCAAGAAAGGAAGTCTCCAATCTTTATCCGTATTCTGATTCTCAGTTGAAATACTGAAGATGAATTCCATGCTGGAATCAGATGAAGAAGCTAAAGATTTACGACTGAATCCAAATCCTCTTGTTGTATTGACATCATGAGATGTTGATTCTTCAATGTTAACTGGAAGTCCTAGAGTCAGATTGTTTTCGAGATGAAATAATTCTCGATTACGAACAACAATCATTTGTTGACGTCTGATTGGAATAGCCAATACTGCCACAAGATTGGCAAGAGCATCAGCTTCTGTGTTACATGCTCGCCTAACATGTTCAATAAAGAATTTTTCAAACGAAGAAGCCATAGATATAGCCGATCTATGATAAGAAACCAAATCTTGATGGCGAACTTCATAAGTACCCCTCATCTGATTGACAATGAGTTTAGAGTCTCCATATGCCTCCAAATATTGAATATTCAGATGTTTAGCGAGTTGAAGACCAATAAGCAGTGCATTATACTCAGCTACGTTGTTTGAACATGGCTGATCAAGAGAATAAGCTCTTTAGATAGCAAGACCTTCTGGCGACACAAGAACGATTCCAACTCCAGCGACAATATCACCATTAGGACCAATTCTTGAAGCTCCATCAAAGAATAGACGCCAAGTAGGATCTTCTTCAGCAATTTGATTCGAATCTAGGACTTCATCTGGGATTTCATCATAGAGTTTTGAATTTTCTGGAATTGAGTGAGCAGCCAAAAAATCACCTAAAGCTTGTCCTTTGACTAATTTCTGAGGAATATAGTGCATGTCATACTGAGCAAGTAGGATTTCCCAATTAGCCAGTCGAGAATTCAAAACACTGGGTTTCTTCATCATGATCCGTATAGGATTGATCCTGGAGATAACATGAATAGTCTGACCCATGATATAATGTCGTGTTTTTTGGACAGCGAACATCAAGGCTAGACATTCTTTTTCAACTGGTGAATATCGAGGTTCAGCTCCGGTCATAGTACGACTGAGGTAATAAATGGCATGTTCATGACCATCTTTATTCTTTTGAGCGAGTAATGCACCCAATGAATGATTCATTGCTCGAGTATACAGAAGGAACGGTATTCCTGAGATGGGAGGTACCAATACTGGAGGGCTCATCAGATATTGTTTTATATCATCGAATGCTTTCTGAATTCATCATTCCAAACAAAAGAGACACATTTCTTCATAAGTTTGTTGAATGGTCTGCAGCGTCCTGATAAATTAGAGATGATCTCCTGATATAAGCGATTCTTCCTTGAAATCCTCGTAGCTCTTTTAAGGAGCGTGGAGGACGCGTCTCTTGGATGGCTTTGATCTTCTCGGGATCCACGTGTATACCTTTAGCGGTAATAACAAAGCCGAGAAATTTACCACTAGAGACGCCTAAGAAGGACTTAGTAGGGTTCATCTTTAATTGATGCTTACGCATTAGATCAAAAATAGTCTTCAAATCTTGGATGTGATCCTCCTTTTGTCGACTTTTAACTGCAATATCATCAACGTAGCATTCGACTATTTTCCGCAAATGTTCACGGAATATAGTGCTCATAGCTCGTTGATATGTTGCTCCTGCATTCTTGAGACCGAATGGCATCACTGTATAACAGTATGTACCAATCGACGTTCTGAAAGAAGTGTGCTTCTCGTCATCTGGAAATATTTTAATCTGATTGTACCCAAAATACCCGTCCATGAATGACATCCGTTCAAATCCACAGGTATTATCAATCATAACATCAGTGATTGGTAGAGAGAATTCGTCTTTAGGACATGCCGTATTGAGATCGCGAAAGTCTATGCATACTCTAATTTTGCCAGTCTTTTTAAGGACAGGAACTATGTTAGCCACCCAATCGGGATGTTGTTCCTCTCTAATAAACCCGGAGGTAATGAGTTTATTGACTTCAGCTTCAATTGCATCCATAATGTCTGGACGAAATCGTCGCTGTTGTTGTTTGACCGGTTTAGCATTCGGCAAGATATTGAGCTTGTGAGTTGCAATTTATGGATCAAGCCCTGGCATATCTTCATAACTCCAAGCGAAGACATCGATATAATCACGAATGAGCTTGATCATGTCTTGCTTATCAGTTTCTGAAAGACTTTCACTGACGAATATTGGTTTGGAAGATCCCTCTTCACCAACATCTATTTGAACAAGCTTATCTTCAGTCGGAGGTTCTTTTTGCTCAAATCGGAACTCCCATTGATTATCTAACCTTTGGGCCCATTGTTCCGATTCAGGTAAGATTTCAAGTTCGTCTTCGTCTTCATCACTTTCTTCAGAATGGTCAATAGAAACCATGTTGGAAGACAGAATGTTGTAGTAGAAGTCTCCGATACTTGTATCGGAATCCCAAGAAGTGGTACTAGAAGAATCAGATCTTTTATCTTTGTCAGACTCAGGATCTTCATAGATAATATTGATAAAAGGAGTAGGAGCCATGTAGCTCAATCCGCATTTCGTCCTTCCGTATTTCAGAGGAGGAATACGAACAAGCATTTTTCTTTCCTTTCCATCATTGAGGCCAGTCCTGAAGTCATAGCCCATATTTTTTATAATGTCTTTATATTGCTGACTATAGCAACGTAGTTGTAATCTTCCAGTATCATCATTTCTGTCATCATCTTCTAAATCAGAAGGACTTTGGGGCCCTTTGTAAAAGAATATTGGAATGTCTCCTGGCTTTCTGCTGGGAACTAGAAAGTATGAAGATTGTACAGGTTCTAGGGATACATCTGTATGAACAGTCTGTACAACTCCAATGGTTATTGTGTTCAAGTCATCTAACAGATGTAAATAACTATGAACATAATTACACACATCAGCATACTGCAAGGATGGAGACTTTTCATTAAATATAAAAGCAGGAATATTTACATTGGGAGAAGGCTGAGCCTTAGAAATTTTAGCCAAGTTAATGACTAAAGGGGAAGAAAAAGAAGAAGAAGAAGAAGCTTTGTTTCGATTAAGATCGATAACAAATGGCTCAGAAGAGGTGAGCTCCCTTGAAGCTTGAGATGGAAGAATAATCTGCCCTCCAACTGGAATTAGCAGAGTATCCTGTGAAGATACAGGAACTGTAGTACGCCCATTAACAGGAATGATCATTGTGTCTTGGGCAGACAACTGAGGTAACGGAGAAATCCGTCCACTCACTGGAATGATTAAAGAACCTTCTCCAGAGAGTTTGGGAGATTGTTGCTGAATAGCTCGACCTTTAACAGGGATTATTAAGGTCTCACTTTGTGCATCTTCTTTCTCCATAGCTTGTATGACCCTTGTATACTCTTCTTTGTACATTCGGGAATCATTGAAATAAGCTTCAACCCCATGGAAGGGATTTATATCAGCAACTTCTTTTTGTACTCTTCAATTGTTATCAATGTATTTAAAACACTGATGAAGAGTAGAGGGCACCACATTATTTTCATGAAGAAAGGGCCTCCCCAGGAGAAGATCATAGGATCCCACGATCTCGATCACATAGAAAGTGACTTTAGATCTGAAATCGCCTATCTGAAGTTTCAAATGAATTTTTCCCAAAGGCTCGCTTCGGCTTTGATTGAATTCCAAGATAGTAGTAACCGTCTTGGAGAGCTTGTGAAGAGGGATTTTTAGTTCATCCAACAAACTCTTTGGCATTATGCTTATAGCAGACCCGGGATCAATGAGGATACGATCTATCTTCATCGTATCGATATAACCAGTGTAGTAGAGAGGCCGATCATGTCGATTATCCTCCAGTAGCATGTCATCTTGTGTAAAGGTGATATTTGGGATAATCTCCAATACACTGTTGCAATGTAAGCAAGTGGCAGGTTCTGCATCTGGCTTCTTCAATTGTGCAAGACAAGAGTCTGCCTGAAGAAGTGCTTCACTTAACGTCTCCCGAGTCTCTTTAGAAAGACGTAGAAGTTCAAAGAGGGACATTCTAGCTGGAGTATTAGCAAGTTGAGCCAAAATGTCGAAGTTGTAAGGCTTCTGAAGCCCAAGAGGAGGAGACTTCTTGATTGGTTTATCAAACCGAGCCTGTTGTTTGTCTTTCTCAAGAGCTGTAGGCTTGGGAGGAACAGGTTCAAACGGTGTAGTTGAAGGAACAGGCACAGTAGATAATTCTTCTTCAGGAGGAACATTAGAAGCTTCTTTGTCAGCTGGAGGGATATAAGGAGTATCCTCAGGATTCTTAGAATAATCCTTTAGATAAGGTTTCCCCGTTCGAATAGCACTAACAAGTGCTTCTTCATTATCTTTAGGCTCTGCGTCAGAGGTAGATCCGAGAGAAGTCATATGACATGATTTAATCTTTCCAGACTTCTTGGACTTTTGAGGAGAAGGAGATTCAAAGTCTGCCACTAGATCAGGATGAATCCACATGATTTCTCCAGTCTCCAAAGTGATTGGCACCAATCCCTCAGACTGTGGAGGAGGAACATTCACTATTTCAAGAGTTGCCTTGGGAATAGGAACAATCCCGCTTTCAAGAAATTGAGGAGGGAAGTCTCCAAATTGCATAGAGACGACATTAGAAGTGACAGTCTTCTCTTTTGGAGTAAGAGAGATAGCTCCAGACTTAATCATTTCTTGGATCTTTCCTTTCAGTACATAACACGTACGAATTGTATGACCCAGTATTCTGTGGTATGGACAGTATTTGGGATGATCTGTCTTACCAGCTTCATCAGGTTTCTTGATTTTAGATAATTGTATTTTATTACCTTTCAGCAGACATTCAAAGATACCAAGGACATCGTCGTCTTCAAAAGAATATTCTTCTTTGGGGCGAGGTGTTCTTGATTATTGAGTTGTAGAGGCAGGAGTTTGAACAGTTGATGCATCTTTGTCCTGAAGATTAACTTCAAGAGTTTCTTTTCCCTTGCGAGCATTTTTATTGTTAGCATCTTGACCTGTTTCTTTAGGAGTCATCTGTACTCCTACACCTTTGAAGGTTTCAGCACTAATTTCTGCAGCTTTGGCACTGACTATGAAAGAAGGCCAGTCTTAAAATTGGGTGGATCCTATCCACATGCTGATAATTGGCAATAAGTTTGATTTGTATGTGTCAATGGTGACAGCATCAGGAGTTCCAAGAGGCATCTTCAGAGCTTCTCTTCGAAACCGTTCAATATAATCCTCTGTAGTTTCATTATTTTTCTGCTTGATTCTAATAAGAGCAGACATAGTCATGTCATTGAGCCCTTCATAGAACCGTTCAAGAAACATCTGTTTGAAACCGGCAAATGAAGTAATGCACCCATCTGGGAGACTTCTATACCATTCATAAGCCGTTCCCTTGAGACATCCAATAAATACCCGAGTAAGGAGGGCATCACTTGGTTGCAATTGATCAGTCATCACTTCAAAGTGATTAATAAACTGACTTGGAGAAGTGGTTCCATCATAGAATGAGATAGTAGGAGGCTTGTATTTAGGAGGATAGGATACTTGCTTCCATTCTATCGGATAAGGTTGCTTGATGCCTAACCTTTGTAAATCATCCTTCTGTTTGAATGCCTCGAATTGAGTTTTGAGATTCCTCAATTCATCAGAGACAACTCCAGAGGATTGTGGAGTTGTAGCTTGTGGAGAATAGTTGGGAGGAGGAACAGCATTGTAAGCACTACCCCCAGCTCCAGAGAGACTAGGAACTGGTTGAACTTGCCCAGGAGTATTGGACTGGACTGCTAGAGGAACATGTACTGGACTTACACCAGTGTCAATTGGTGTAGCTTCTGGTACAGTCTGTTGATTTTGTAGTTGGGCTGTCATGAGTTCATACATTGACTTCATATTATCAGCCATAGACCTCATTTGCTGTTCCAAAGAGGCAATTCTTTGTTCTTGAGGAGTCATGGAAGAAGAAGGTTCGTCAGTATTCCCATCAACCATATATGTTGTGACTGTACGAGGGATTATTGATGAACTTGTGGATATTGTATGCTCTGAATCACTGCTTCGTGCATCAAAGTCATTTAGAGGAGAACTACGCCCAGTAGGAAGAGGTGGGAAATTAGATTCTCCCAGAAATTCGGAATCAATTTCAGAGATCAAATTTCTTTGACTAGAGGCCAGGACTCTTGATCTGGTACCTCTATATACTCTATCTGGACTATCAACTCTACCACCAGTATCCCGAGAGGTCATGTTGACAGAAGCAAACAAAGGCTCATCTTCATCAGACGTAGGTTCACACTGAATTCGATTGAAGACAGATTGTCATTTAGTTTGACATCTGCATTGCATTGTGACTCTTGGCTGGAAGTCACATTCATGATCACCATGGTTTTGAACTATTGATTGACATCTGTACTGAATTATGACTCTTGGATAGAAGTCACATTCAGCATGATCTTTTGTCATAGAATTACTCCTTATCTTCTGTTGAAGATGTTCTCGTAAATCTGTTTGTGAAGATTAAGGAGTATATTTCCTGTTCTTGGGTCTTGACGGTTCTTGATTATACAGAGAGTGATTAATATGAGCCACATAGTTTCTTGCATACTCTGCATCTGGATCTCTTATCCTTGTTTCCAACTGATATGATTTCTTAACACCAGAAGTGTTTAGTTTTGTTCTTAGATCAGTTGTAGGTAACATATGGAGTTTTTCTTCCATTGATCTGGATATTTGCAAACAAGGAAGAGTTGAACCATCCCTTTGATTAGGAGTTGGTAACAGACCCTCTTTTATGGACAAATTCTGTGCCCAATTTAAAGAAGTCATAGAAGAAGACACTAAGGAATGTTTCTTCTTAGACTCATTCAAGTTTTCAGACATAGAATGTCCAGAAGGAAGAGTAGTCAAAAGACCATCTCCTTTTCTTTGACTAACAAAAGTGTCAGTCAAAGCTGTTCCTGAAGTAAAAACTACAGGAGCAGAAGAAACAACTAAAGAGTTATTCTTTTTCGAAGGGACTTTGTGTGGAAGACCACCCCCAGTTCCAGTAGAACTTGGTAAAGAAGAAGAGATAGCTAAAGAGTTATTCTTCTTAGATGAAATACACGCTGAAACAGACTTGGTTAAGGAACCAGTACTGTTAGCGTGACTTTTGAATTTAAGGTTACACGCTGAAACAGATTTGGCTAAGGAACCAGTACTGTCAGCGTGACTTTTAGGGGTAAAATTGCACACTGGAACAGATTTGGCTAAGGAGCCATTGCTGTCAGCGTGATTTTTGATTTTGGAAATACACGCTGGAATAGATTTGGCTAAGGAGCCAGTACTATCAGCGTGATTTTTGATTTTAGAAATGCACGCTGGAGCAGATTTGGCTAAGGAGCCAGTACTGTCAGCGTGATTTTTGATTTTAGAAATACACGCTGGAACAGATTTGGCTAAGGAGCCAGTACTGTCAGCGTGATTTTTGGGATTGAGATTGCACACTGGAACAGATTTGGCTAAGGAGCCAATACTGTCAGCGTGACTTTTGGATGTGAGATTGCACACTGGAACAGACTTGGTTAAAGAACCAGTGCTGTCAGCATGACTTTTGAATGCTGTCATCTTCGAGCGCACAAGAGTGTGCGTGCTTGCAGTAGAGTTCTTGCCAGTGTTAGGAGTAGACACTGTGGCAGAGACTTCACCATTGACTACCAATTGATTCTTAGGGACATAGACAGAGTGTCCCTTCGATTTGGCAGTGGTAATGGAGGCTGGAGTGGGCTTGCCACTCTTAGCCCGCTGCATTTCTTCATAGGCGAGTTGATCGAGTTTGATCGTCATCACCTTCTTCGTCGAGCCGATTGACGAAGTGTCGCATTGAGTTGTTGCCATCTCAGAAGAGGAGATGGTTTTCCCCAGCAGAGTCGCCAATTTGTTTTCCATAAAGAAATTCTCTTTATTTGTTGTATTTCTGGGAAAATTACAACTGTGGGAATCTGATCTAGAAGACGATCGCTTTATCCCTTGGACTATGCGAAGAAGAAAAGCTCTCAAAATTTTGACAGTAGATATCTATGTATCTATATAATGAATGAGAAAAAGAACTCTATTTATAGAGTCAAAAAGAAATAACTGAAAAGATAACTGTCTTCACAGCCTGTGCCTAGTTAAAAATCACGTAGGATTTAACATACGCAAGGCTGTGAGCAGTTACTGGACGTGGCCTGTAACTGTTGGACACATATCAATCATGCATGAGTCGTGTGCAAGTTACAGGACACGCAGGCGAGAGATAAGTGGCATGGCTGCCACGTACTCCAATTTGATGAAATCTACGCAGACTTGTTGAAGACGAAATCCACGCAGACTCGGTGTAAAAAGCTTCAAAAATCTACGCAAACTTGGGGCAAGAAGCTTCAGGATCCACGCAGACTCGAGGCAAAAAGCTTTAAAATCCACGCAGATTTGAGGAAGAAAACTTCCGAATCCACGCAAACTTGAGGTGAAGAACTCAAAGATACACGCAGACTTGAGATAGGACTGCCAGCTGTCTTGATTGGGCGTGCCTTGACTGACATAAAATCTCTGACAGTGGTTGCTTTGTCAGTCGCATTAAATGACAAGAAACCCTTTTGGTACGCCAACTCGACGAAGGCTGAGTCTTGCTGAAGAAGATTTCGAAAGTCACGCAATAGACGGCTGTGATCTCTCGAATTCTGTGCATACATGGCATACGAAGAGACGTTCTTCGACTGCCGTGCTGTCAGTCATAATTACCCTCTGACAAATAATGAGCTGTCTTCCAGCGTGATTTGTAAAATTTGTCTGGATCAACTGAGCGTGATTTTTGACTCTGTCCTGATCAACTCAGCGTGACTGCTGGACTTGTTCTGATCAACTCAGCGTGACTGTCATTTTTAAAGGTCTACAGTGAGTTCAGCGGTACCAGCGGGTACATGACTCAATAATCTGGAATGTGGTGAGCGTGAGTTCAGCGGTACTGGCGGGTACATGACTCAATAATATGGGATGTTGTTTAGATATAATATTTCTTCAGGAACTTGCCATTGACGGGCAACATGAGCAAGTCTCCATTTTGTTTAGCGAGGCGGTAAGTACCGTTGGAGAATACTGTCTCTATGATAAATGGACCTTCCCATTTTGGCTAGAACTTGCCGGCGGTCTTGTGAGTCATGACCATCGGCCTCCGGACTGCCAAGACGAGATCGCCCACCTAGAATGTTCTGATTTTGACCTTCTTATTGAAGGCTCCAGAGATGCGTGCTTGGTATAGCTCAATCCGTTGCTGAGCTAAGAGGCGCTTTTCATCTAATGCTTCCAATTCTTGCAGTCGACGTCGGTAGTTGTCATCCGTCGTCAATTGATAAGTGAGGGCGACGCGGAGTGAGGGTATTCGAGTCTCTAATGGGAGAACTGCCTCACTTTCGTATACCAAGAAGAATGGCGTATTCCCAGTGGCTGTTCGAACTGTGGTGTGATAAGCCCATAAGCATTCGCCGAGTTTTTCGTTCCAGTCGCGTTTATTGGAGGAGACAAACTTCTTGAGAATTTTGATGATTGTTTTGTTGAATGCCTCTGCTAAACCGTTTTCTGCCGGGTTGTACGGCGTCGAAGCGATATTCTGAATACGGTGTTTATCATAAAACCGATAGAATACGTGGCTTGCAAACTGCGAACCATTATCATGGATGATCCTTCGGGGCAGTCCAAAGCGGTAGATGACGTGATACTTAAGGAAGCTGATCACGTTTAAAGTCTTGACTTCTGCGAGTGTGACAACTTCCGCCCATTTGGAGAAGTAATCAGTGATCTCAAGTATGAAGCGATGTCCTCGGGAGGAATGTGGGGTGATTGGACCAATGATATCCATTCCCCATGCTTCGAATGGCCAGGACGCCACTGTCAGATGTAGAAACTCGGATGGTTGGTGAATGAAGTCCGTGTGGACTTGGCAGGCTTTGCATTTTTTAGCATAATCTATCGTATCTGCCACCATTGTGGGCCAATAATAGCCCATTCGGCGATGGCGATCTTGTAGTTTTGGGCCGGGCTGGTGGGCCCTACAGACACCGTCGTGAGCTTCTCGTACGGCTTCTTTGGCTTCTGCATTTGACAGGCACCGAAGTAATAATCTGTCGTAGGAACGGCGATACAGCATTTTTGTCTCTGTATCGTAGAAGAATCTGAGAGAACGTCGTCTGATGGAAGTGGCTTCCTTTGGGTTCTCGGGCAGGATGTCGTAGACGACAAAGTCGATGAATGGTTGTCTCCAATCTGGGGCATCATCGATCGTCTGTGCGGAATAACTTGCCACGAATTGTACATTGTTTTTGGGACAGACCAGTTCGTGGCCTATCACATCCACTGATTAGCGATCATAATTTGGAACTGCTAGGGAAGCGGCAAGACCGGCTAAGGCATCTGCTTCGATATTTCGGAGTCTGGGGACATGTTCGATGAAGAACCCCTTGAACGACGAGATGATGTCAATCACTATTTGGTGATAAGGGATCATGTCTTCGTGGCGGACTTCGTATGAGCCCCGGATCTGATTGACGATTAGCTGAGAATCGCCGTATACTTCAAGGTATTCTATCCCCAGCTCTCTTGCAAGTTGGAGGCCAATGTCCAGAGCGTTGTACTCGGCCACATTGTTAGAGCAGGGCTCGGTGAGGGAATAAGCTCGGTTAATCACCAATCCGGAAGGAGAGATTAGCACTACCCCGACTCCAACGACGATATTGCCTTTAGGTCCGGTCCTCGAAGCACCGTCGAAGAACATTCGCCATATATCATCGTGAAAGGTTGCATGCGAGTCGACGACCTCATCTAGGATCTCTTCATATATCCTGGAGGACTCCGAGCCTGGGTGGGCTGCTAAAAAGTCCGCCAGGGCTTGACCTTTGACTGCCTTTTGTGGGACAAAGATCATATGATAAGGGGACAGCAATATTGCCCATGTAGCGAGTCGAGAGCTAAGTGCCCCTGGTTTGGTCATGAGGACTCTGAGAGGGTTGACTCGTGAGATTACATGTATCGTCTGTCCGGTGACATAATGCCGTATTTTCTGAATGGCGAACACCAGGATGAGGTATTCCTTCTCTACAGCGGTGTATCGGTGCTCTGGTCCAATAATCATTCGGCTGAGGTAATATATGGCTTGCTCGTGGCCTGCGTCGTTGTTTTGTACCAGCAAAGCCCCGAGGGAGTGTTCCATTGCTCGTACATAGAGCAGGAATGGTTTTCGAGGAACTGGGGCTACCAGAACTGGAGGATTTGACAAATATTCCTTGATGCTGTTGAAAGTACGCTGGCATTCCTCGTTCCATACGAATGAGACCCCTTTCTTCATGAGGTGCGTGAACGGTCGGCATCTCCCGGAGAGGTTAGAAATGAACCTCCTGATGTAAGCTAGCCTCCCTTGGAGGCCTCTGAGTTCACGAAGATTTCTCGGGAGACCCATCTCCATGATTGTTTTTTTCTTCTCAGGGTCTACATGGATACCCTTTGCAGTAATGATGAAGCCCAAGAACTTCCCGCTGGATACGCCCAGAAAGGACTTCGTAGGGTTCATTTTCAAATTGTGTGCTCGTATTAGGTCGAATACCGTCCTTAGATCCTGCAGATGGTCTCCTTTGCAGCGGCTTTTAACGGCTATATCGTCAACATAGCACTCCACTGTCTTGCGTAAGTGGTCTCTGAAGATGATGCTCATCGCTCTTTGATAGGTGGCACCGGCATTCTTCAAACCGAAAGACATGACTGTGTAGCAGTACGTGCCAATTGGTGTTCGGAATGATGTATGCTTTTCGTCATCAGGAGACATTTTGATTTGGTTATACCCCGAGAAGCCATCCATGAATGACATACGTTCGAAGCCGCAGGTATTGTCGATCATGATGTCTGTGATAGGAAGGAGGAATTCATCTTTGGGGCACGCCTCGTTCAGGTTGCGAAAGTCGATGCAGATTCGAATCTTTCTATTCTTCTTGAGGACGGGTACTATATTGGCGACCCAATCGGGATGTTGCTCCTCACGAATAAAGTCGCTGGCTATCAGTTTGTTGACTTCGGCTTCGATCGCGTCTATGATGCCTGGACGGAAGCGTCGCTGTTGTTGCTTGACTGGTTTCGCATCTGGTCGAATGTTGAGTTTGTGAAGAGCAATGTCGGGATTTAACCCTGTCATGTCTTCATAGCTCCAGGCGAACACATCAATATATTCTCTGACAAGTTCTAGCAGCGTCTCCCGTTCTTCGTCTGTTAGGGTTTTACTGACGAAAATTGGTTTTAGAGAAGATTTGCTGCCTAGATCCACTTGTATGACCTCATCTTCAGTAGGAGGTTCTCTCAGTTCGAACCGCTTTTCCCATTGTGTGTCTAATTGCTGGACCCACGGCTCTAGCTCGAGGATCTCGGAGATGTCTTCGTCTTCCTCGTAAGCGTCGACGAATGCCATGTTGACTGACATGACTTGTCTGAACACGTCTCCGATGCTGGTATCTGAGTCAGAAGTTGGTGACCCGGTTGAATGTGACTGCCAGTCGCATTCTTTATCTGAACTCTCGGGGGTCGCAGTGGGCGTTACATACCCTAGCCCGCATCGAGTTTTGTTATAGTAATCCCGTGGTTTACCCACCGGAACTGGCGGCTTCAAAGGTAATCGTCGCCCAGTGCCGTAGTTTAAACCCGACGTCGTCTCCAGATCATACTCCTGTTTTTGCATAAGATATTTGGATTGTGGGCTATACAGATACAGAGGCAGTCTCCCGGCATCTGACCCGAGGTCGGTTTCCTTTGTGGTGGAGGGATGCGGGTTGTTCGTCCGGCCGAAGATGATTGGATGGTCCCCTCCCTCGATTATTCGGTAAGCGTCTTCTACTGGAGTAAGCTGGATCGCGGTGTACACATTTGTCACTTGTGTGTGCAGGTGAGTGCCTATACCGTGTTCTATAGCATACATTGTACATAGCTTATTGAGCTCGGTGTAGTTCAAAGATAACCCTTTATTGATGAAGTAAGGTATCTTTTCTAGGGGGATTACATCATCAGCGGAAGGAACATCAGTGTGGACAGCCACATACTTGGCTAGCTCTGGTTCCTCTTCGGCTACCCCCTGTGTAAATGAAGACTGAGAGGACGACCTGGGAAGCTTAATTGTCAGTGGTTCAGTTGATGGAGTTGAGCATGGAGTTGTTGGCAGATTAGCGACCCCCAGTTTGGCACTCGAGGTGGAGCGAGGAGTGGTTGGTTCGCTAAAAGTGTCAGACCTTGCATCGGGGTGACGACTCTTCTTGGGAAGGCGTATCGTCAGTGGCCTATCGGAGGGATTGAGCTTCTCCGTTTGGGGTTGACCGACTCTCGGCAGTCTGATTGTCAGTGGCCCCGTTGTGGGTCTCGGTACTTGGCTGGACCTTGGCAGCCGTATTATCATCTGTTCCTCCTGCGCCTAGAGGCTGATCGCATCCTTACGCGGAGCGGCCGTAAGGGGTGAAGATTTGCCAGGTTTACGAGCTTGAAGGTGGATCGTCAGAGTTTCTTCTGATCCTGAGGCCGTCTCAGTTCGAGCCTGTTCATTTTCATCCAGGTGCCTCTTCGACTTCTTGTATAAGCAGGAGTCCGAGTAGTCGGATTCGACCCCTTTGAACGGATCGATATCAGCAAATTCTGTCTTCATGAAGCCGTGTTTGTCGACATATTTGAAGCACTGGTGTAGCGTAGAAGGCACGATCATATAATCGTGTATCCATGGGCGCCCCAAGA
Source organism: Iris pallida (assembly GCA_029216955.1). NCBI lineage: Eukaryota > Viridiplantae > Streptophyta > Magnoliopsida > Asparagales > Iridaceae > Iris > Iris pallida. The sequence continues at coordinate 46,985,138 of JANAVB010001800.1, forward strand.
GGATGTTGTAAGAAGTGTCTGCATCTATGACGTAGCAGGTGACTTCGGATTGGAGGTCGCCAATTTGACACTTCAGACGAATCTTCCCAATAGGTTAGCTCCTGCCCGAATAGAAACCGTTGATGGCGGTGCTTGTAGGCGTCAGGCGATACATTGGGATACGGAGATGATGTAGCAGACCCTTCGGAATGATGCTTATGGAAGAGCCAGGATCAATGTGCATCCGATCCACCTTCACGTCGCCGATGTATCCCGTATAGTATAGCGGGCCATCATGTAGGTTGGTTTTGATGAGCATGTCCTACGGAGTGAAGATGATGTTGGGTATTGCTCCCGTGCAGGCGCTGTCTTGGAGATCCATAGGTGAGTCCTCCCCGGTGAGGTTGGATTGAGCCAGATAGGTATCGACATTTTGGAGTGCTTCCCTCAATGTAATACGAACGTCCTTGAAGAGCCTTAGGAGTTCATACAGTGACAATCTGGCCGGAGTGTTAGCCAATTTTGCTAAGATGTCAAAGTTGTAGGGCCTCTCTAGCCCTTGGGCTGCGTCTTTTCGGAGAGATTTGTCGAAGCGAGTCTCCTTCGGCCTAGGCTTGTCGGTCGTCGAAGGCTGAGCCGGTCCCAGAGCATCAGTTGTAGTGGGTTGATGATTTTCGGCTGGATTGTCAACCATGGGTTGGGATTGCACTCCGGACCGCGTGACGACGGCTGTAGCTTCCTCGTTGTCTGCTGAGATTGTATGGCAGGTCCTGACTTTTCCACTTTTCTTCTTGCCGGTGGAAGATGGTGTGGGCCGAGTCACTTCTGACACCAAGTCTGGATGGATCCACATGACCTTCCCTCGAGATATGGTGAGGGGTACTAGACCGGCAGCCCGATCTCGGGAAGGTGGAAGATTGGTAATCTCCATTGTTGCCAGAGGGACGGGGATCACCCCGTCTTGAGTCTCCGTCAGAGGGAAGCTGCCGAATTGTACGGACACCATATTGGCCGCCGCGGTTACTTCTTCGAAATCGATGGCCAGAGCGTTCAAATCGATGAGGCTTTGGATGTACTGTTTCAGTTGGTAGCAGTCGTGTGTAGCGTGGTGTACATAACGGTGGTAATGGCAGAACTTTGGGTTCTCTAGATCAGCCGGCCGAGGCTCCCGTCTTGGTGGAGGGAGCTGAATTCTATCTCCTTGTATGAGCATGTCCAAGATAGGCTTGACGTGGCCGTCTTCGAAGGAGTAATCGATTTGCGGCCATTGTTTGTCTACGGGCTTCGGCTCAGGTTTTTGTGTTGTATCGGCCACCATAGCCTGCTTTCCCTTGCTGTCCCGATTGTTGGAGGGATTACCCCCATTATTGTTGTTGGGACGCTTGTCCTTGTTTTCTCCTTCCGAGATATGCAATCCCAGTTGGCGAGCCTTCTTTAGTCGTTCTTCGGCGCTTGTGGCGCTGATGATGAATGCCTTCCAATCTTTGAATTGACTTTCGTCCATCCAGAGACTGATCGTAGGAAGCAGTCTCTTTTGGCAAATCTCAATCAAAGAAGAATCTAGATTTCTGGAGGGCAGCTTCATGGCGGTCTGGCGGAACCGCTCGATGTAGTTCCTTGTCAACTCCTTCTCCCCTTGGACGACGTCCATGAGAGTGGACATAGTGACGTCCTGTCCTACTTCGTAGAATCGCTCCAAGAACAGGTGCTTGAAGCCGGTGAAGGAGTGGATGCAGTTGTCCGGTAGATTACGGTAACAATCGAAGGCGACCCCTTCTAACGCCCCAATGAATAACCGTGTGAGGATAGCATCATCATGGGGCAGATGGTCGGTGGTGACCTCGAAGTAAGTGATGTACCGACTTGCTGAGGTTTTGCCATCATACGGGTTGATATTGAACGGCTTATATCTTGGTAGGAATGGAACATCCCTCCATTCAGCAGGGTATGGTTGTCGTATTCTGAGATCTTGAGCGTTTTCTCGGGCATGGAACATGGCTCGAAGCTCCTGGACCTCTCTCCTTACTTCTCGGGTCTCATCTGTCGCGGTGGGGGCTATTATTTCGGGAGGATTATTGCCCGGGTTTGGTGCCGCTGAGTTCTAAACTACATTGACCGCGGGGCCCGTACTTGTTTGACCAGGCGTTCCTCCTTGTAGAGTGGGCAGGGCCGCTTTAATCTCATCTACAGACTTGACCAAAGCAAGTAATATGGCTTCGAGATTGTCGATGCGCTGGCGATCATTGGAACCACCTTGATTGCTGTCCGTCCTGAAAATTGTCCTTACATAAGGAGGGATAGAAGGATCGGTGGAGGATGTGCCCTCCGAGTCGTACCCATGCACCGAGAAGTCATCGGGATAGGTGGAAATGTTCTCTTCGGGCTCGGACTCAGAGGGAACGGTATCCCCAGCTTCATAGCTTGCTTCGTCTTGAGAATCATGGATGTCCTCGGGGACATCAGTGCCTGTCGTACCTGAAGGGAGAGTCGTTTCCCCGGGCTCGACTCCTTGAAACATCGGATTATTGCGGATATTCGGAGGAGTGCTACCCCCAACCCCCAGCGATGTGGATGATGAATTTTCCACTGCAGCAGATTTCGTCTTTGAACGGGTGTGTTGGAATACTCCGATGGAAGACAGCCGTTTAGACGACAGTTTCTTAGCTGTAGTGGTTGATATCTTGGGACTGGAGATGCTTTTCTTTTTCCCCCTCCTTTCGGCGGGGACCTTCTGAGCAGAATTGCATGAGACAATAGGAGGTGCCTCATCTTCTGAACTCGGATGCTGTAGTCTTTGGAAGACAGACGGCCGATCTTCCGTCACTGTCGCATTGTTGCAGAAGCAGTTGACGATGATTTGGGTGCAGTGATGTCCAAGGGAGGACTCTTTGCACGCCGACACTCCTTTTCTTTCCTTGCGTTTGTGGAGGATCGCCTCCCACAGGTCAGAGGAACCATTCTGTCCGTTTGCCGTCGGGGGCTGGACTCGAGCGGTTGTATACAACTTTCCCTCCGAGGCCCGTGTGATAGTCAACGGGACGCCCTGATAGTCAGAGATTGGGACAGCTGACTGGGCCCGACGAGCCCGCGCTGCCCTAGACTTCCTCCTTTTAGCACCTGTGGGTGCGTAATAGGAGGAGTCCAAGTTGAATACCACAGAGTCTGGCTTATCATCCAGAGAACTATCAGGGTCAGGACCGCATGAGAGACGGTCGAAGACTGATCGAGAGAAGCGTGAAACGGATGCTATGTGGCTAGAGTTGGGTACCGTGTAGGCTGTCTGCATGCGGTTTTCTGCCGTCGGATGAATTATTTTTATGCGGCTAGGAGTCACGACCGTACAGGCTGGCCGCATGCGGTTAGCAACTGTGGCCGTATGGGTTTTCTGCAAGCGATTGACTCCCATAGCCGTACGAGTTTTATCCGTATGGTTGGCAACTGTAGTCGCATAAGCTATACGGCTGACAGATATGGCCGTATGAGTTTTCTTCATGCGGGTGGAGGATGTAGCCGTATGAGCTTTCTTCCTGCGGTTGATACCCTTATGCGGCTCGGATCTCATAGAGTTTCTCCTTGCCCCTGCAAGTCCAGCATCATAGTATTTTCTTCTGCCGGACTTGGGGACAGCAGAGTTGTCCACGATCTGAAGTGGGGCCGCAGGGGAATCTTGCTCGCCGTCTTGAACAACAGAGGGTGTCTCCGTGAGAGCTTCAGTAGGAACGAAGGATCGGGGTCTCCACTCCTTAAGGGCCTTCTTTGTGCGGGCTCGCTTCTGGACCGGGCCAGTGCTCTTGTCGGAGAGCATTTCTTCGAACGCCTGTTGGTCGAACCGGGCGACCATCTTTTGTTGCGTGGAGCTAAGCTTGGCAGCATCCGATTGCGTCACCAACTCCTCAGCGGTGGAGAAGTTAGTCCCCAGCAGAGTCGCCATCGTGTTTGCCATGAAATATAAAAGAACAGAACAATTATCGGAGGACCAGAATTTTACTTCACGTTATAAACTCGCTTGTACAAAGAAAGCCTAGGGACGAAAACCTAGGTACAGCAGTCTAAGTACAATTGTTTATTTTAGATTCTGGGGGGTGACGATAGAGGCTCGGAAAGGCGACGGCAGCCCTGCCTTACTCCTTGGACGATCGGTATGCAGCATTGGCTCCTTGTGAAAAGATGGTTGGCGTTGATGAAGAGATGCTCTTCTTGCTCCTCTGTTGCTCTTCTCGCTTCTCTCTCTCTCTGTGTGTATTCTCTCTCTGACAATGGGGGAAGTCTCTCTGTATATACGTATTTCTCTCTGATATTGTATATCTCTCGCAAGGGAATGGCACCCTGGTATTTATAATAGTGGGCTCTCATCATTAGGGTTGCCAATGATTACATCTTGGAGATGGCGGCGGCCTGGGGATTGGTCAATCCAGGTCGTTCGTTTCTGATTGTGACGAATCCGAGCCATTAGGTGTAGATTACACCAAATCCTATTAGCAATTAATGTTGATTGGAATAAATCTTCCTTATAATGATTTCTGATATCTGTGAATAAATTAGATCTATTCTTCTGCCACGTGTCCCAGATTATTGGGATTTGACCCAATCCTTAATGGCAGCAAATCTGAGGAATTAATCGGTTTAGGACACGTGTCCTAGGAGCTGCTGGGGGGATCTGGACCGCATGACTCCCTGAGCCGTATGAGTTTTCTGAGCCGCATACGATTAAGCCCACGTGTCAGGGCTGCCTGGGCAGTGGCCCTCGCTTGAGCCCTCGAACTACAGGGGAGTAATCCTTGTGGGCCGCATAAGTACATATCCGCCCGAGCCGTATGGACATGATCCTCTCGAACCGCATGAAAAGTCCTCGCTCGAGCCGTATGAGGCTTTCTTCACCTGAGCCGCATAGGACAGATTCACTCTGAACCACATGAGATGTTCTTTGCTCGAGCCGCATGAGGCTTTCTTGGCCTGAGCCGCATAGGACAGATTCCCTCTGAACCGCATGAGAAGTTTTTTGCTCGAGCCGCATGAGGCTTTCTTGGCCTGAGCCGCATAGGACAGATTCCCTCTGAACCGTATGAGAAATGAGCCGCATACGAACGTCCATGTGGCAAGACCACGTGGCATTTTTATGGCTCTTGGGGGATTTGTGTCAGAGATCTCTTTTCTCTTCCCCAGAGATTCATCATTATGACAGAGTCATAATTATCTGCTTTTGTGTCAGGGCTGTCAACTTTTCAGAGGGGTCAGCCGTCAAAGCAATTAATACAGCATGGGTCGGAGGGGAGCACTGTCAGGCCACGTGTCTTCTGAGCCGCATGGAATGCCTCGGGCCGCATAGCTCCTTATGCCGCATGACTCCCTGAGCCGCATAAGTTTTCTGAGCCGCATGGATCTTTCCTGGCCGCATGAGTCATTTTCTTTAGTATTTTCTATGCTTCTACAATAACATCTCAGCAAATATCCAGAAATACAAGTCTATCTACTGAATATGAAAGAATATATACAACCCAGATCTCAAAGACATAAATAAAGTCTAACTAAACTAGTCCCAAGACAATCATGAGTAAGATAAAGCCTAACTAAACTAGTCTAGGCAATAGGGGTGATGTCATCAGCTAGAGCTGGGTCCTCCTGAGAGTCCAGCTCACAAGTGTCATCTAGGGCTGCCCCATAGAAGGTATCCACACAGGCCTCCTCCTCGTCCTCTGTAATATTTTCAACAGGTCCAGTCAGGACAGGAGCGAGCACAATACATCTCAACAGATCATAGCAGGTTAGAAAATATAATCATGCAGTAAAGTAAGATACAAGAACTGAAAGAAAGTACAGAATGTAAACAGAGAGAGAACTGTAATAGAAATATCTACTATAAGTAGAGAGCTACCAGTGACTAGTGATTTAGAGTACAAAGTCGACATGTGAACGGCTTGATTTGCACATGGCTATACTAAAGAGGCGTACATGGCTATTCTACTTTGGAATTATTCACATGATTATTTATACTCCCCCGTACCCCCAATCAATACACAAGGATCCAGCCAGGTTATGTTATGATTCCATGCGAAGGTCCACAAGGGGTGATACATGGAGGGCCCATAAATGGGTGATCTGGAAATTCCCATAAATGGGTGATTCAAAGAAGAATCTGTGATCATGAGAGTACATGTCACAAGTGATCAATAAACTGTGAAGCATAGTGATACACCATGTAAGTGAAACGCACAGAACATATAGTATCCGATGCTCCTGAGGGGATAACATCTCAAGAAAGGATCCATATAGTACTAATCCGTGTGACCAATGTGACAGTATCAAGTAAAGTAATTTAAAGCAGAAAAATAATTCTAAACAAGATATGAAATGATCAGAGAATGTACTCGCCTGATACCCTGAACAGCTGATATGAAAAGATGGCCAACGGGAGTCACAGAGTCCTAGTTATAGCAACACAGGTTATAAAGAGTTCAATTTATATGGTAATTGAAATTATAATACAATCTACATGATTCTAAGTCAATCTAGGTTAAAGTCAACTTTGGTCAACTATAAAGTCAAACTAGGTCAACTATAGTCAACTGTGGTCAAACTAGCTAGGATTGGGTCAACAATGGTCAACTAGTCTAGGTTAGTCAATTCTAGGTCTAAACAAACTAAGTATATGCAAATCAAGTATCCAAGATAGCTACTAACTCATAGCCTAAGTCACTTGCTAAACCAAGTACAAAACTAAACCATAAGCTAACAAGGCACACAAACTTAGTCATATAATGTATATATATTATTCACATTCACATATTCATATATATAGATATATATAGGAAAGCTATATATATAGGCACATACATATATATATATATATATATATATAGAGAGAGAGAGAGAGAGAAAGAGAGGTAAAAGAGTAAGTGAGTATGTGTGTGTTTGGCATGTGTGTGAAAGGATATGTGTTAATGTTCTAAAATTTAGTGATAGGTAGGTGTATGTGACATGGGATACATGATGTCAAAGGGTGTATGAATGCATGTGTGTAAAAGGTTATAGGTTAACTCAGTTTATAGAAATGCATACATACATACTTACCTTGTATACATGCGTACATACATATCATGTATATTACATTTACATGATACATACATGTATACTTGTATTATATTATACTTACATATATACCGTCACACAACTTTAGAGATGGCCAGTCCATAAGTCGTACCCCTAACAAAATGTCTCAAACCGTGTAGTGTGAGTGTCACGGCCCAAAGAAAGATATAAGGATATCCTCCAACAAGAAGGTAGTCCGCTAACACTAAGTTAACATGCATATAGTAAAGTAAAATGACTAATAGAGTCGCTTGCACCCAAGTGTGGCTTGGACGCGCAATTTATAACAAAGAAAACTAACAATATGAAATAAAGTAAATAATATGAAAAATAAATAATATGACAGTAAATTAGCAAGGTATACTTTCCTGGTGATGATCCTGGTGTGATGCGATGACCCTGATAGTGCGGATTATGACTTCGACGTTACAACTAAGCAAAACAGTCTGATGGTGGCACAGACAGTTCTATCGGTCCAGAACGATTAGATTAGTTTGGGTTAACACAAGGTAGTCCAGTTTGGAAGGGGATAGAAAATACGATTAGCAGGGACAAGATGATAATCGAAGAAATTTTTGAAATATTATATATATACGACTTTTGAAAATATATTCATAATACTTGGAAGATAGAGTTTTATTAGTAAAAGTAATTTTGCTAAGCACTTGAAAATATGGAAAATTGACTTAGGCTAAAATTCTAAGCTTGTACAAATATAGTTTTAAGTAGAAACTATATTTCGTTTAAAATATTTTTAGGTAAATACAAATTAATTCTATAAAATTTTATAGGGCACAAAACTCATTTTTGTCAAACATAATTTGTCTGGTCAAAACTATATATATATATATATATATATATATATATATAAATATATATATATATATATATATATATATATATATATATATATTAGGCCAAAAGACATAAATAAGATACTACAAAAAAAATATGACTATATATTTAGAAATATTTCAATATATTGAGAACCAAATAACAATATTGGTATGAATGGAAAGAATATTGATTATTAATAACAAAATACTATTATAAAAAAATATTAATAATAGTAAATAAAAATCTACCTTTAACTTACTAATATTCAAATCCTCCTGTATATATATAAAACATATACCCTTTTTATTATAAAATAATAATGTAAATAACATTACTGTGGTAAAGAAGCAAGTGAAACAAAATAATAATAATAAAAACAATTTCATAATAATAATAATAATATGTTAACAAAATAATGGATCTTTCTAATAATAACAGTAGTTGTAAACAAACAGAAGAATATACTAAAGATATATTTAAAGAAATATTTGCTTCCATTCTTCTCGAAGAGAGAGAAGGGAAAGGTGAGAAAATTTTTGGGCGAGACCGAGAGAAGCGGGGAATCGGAGTCACCTGCGGCGGCTGCTCCGGCAGAGAGATGGGGAGCTAGGGCGGCGCCGCACAAAAGTAGGCGAAGGTTGGCGTCGGGGTCTCCTTGTCGTGCGACCGGAGGACGCGACGAAAAGGGACCGGGAAGGGGAGGAAAGGGGCGGCCGTTCGGAGGAGGAGCTCGCCGGGGATTACGGAGGAGAAGGGACGGAGCGGGGGCGTAGGCAAAGCGGGAAGGGTGTACAGGGGTCTGTCGGCCGCCGGCGCTCGGTCGCTCGGGGCTAGGCGACGGAGCGTCGGGAGCTGACCGGTCCGGTGCTCAAGACGAGGTGCCAGTCGTCCGCACGGTGGGCCAGGGACGATGCTGTGCGCTGGGGCTCGCCGATGAACGTGCGTGTGGCGGGAGCTTCATTGGCTGAAGCTGGGTGACACCCACCGAGGAGTGGTCGAGGGGTAGCGCCCGGAGCCGCTGATGGCCGGGACGACGAGGGTTTCTGCCATGGGGGCGCGGGCGGCGCGCTCGCCGACGCGGGGAGGCGCACGACGGGAACAGCGGCTAGGCACGGCCAGGTGAGTTTAGGGTTAGGGTTTTACTTAATTTTTTGGTTTTGGGTTCGGAGATGCCGGCCACGACGGGATGGCCGATTTTGGTGGGGGTTGGGTTGGTGTGTTGCCGGAGTATGGTGGCGGTGGTGATTTTGATCGGGTTGTGATGGCGACGGTGGTGACGGGTCTGGAGAAGGCTCGGATTGGCCGGGGTTTATGATGCTGGCGATGGTGCCACGGCGAGGTCGGCCGGGATGGTGGCAAATTGCTGGTGATGGAGGTGGCTGGTTTGGTGAATGTGTTGGTGGTGACGACGGTGAAAGCCGTTCGTGTAGCTACGGTCGGGGGCTGTGTTGGCCCAATGATTGTATCATGTTTTTGAATATGGTTAATCTATTAAGTTTAGCATTTCATTATCACTAACCTTCATACTATCGCTATAATATTTCTACTTATACTTATATATTTGGTTATATGTGTCTATTGGTTTACATATTAGTGATACGAGCTTATCTATCTTAATTTTAATCGGGTTGCCAAAATCAAAACTATGTTTTTGATTTGGTTATTCAATTAATTTTAATCATTATGATATCACTAACATTTATGCTATCACCTTAGCACTTATACTTAAACTCAGCATTGTCCTAATGTGCATTAAACTTATCATACTTGCTTCTATGTATATTGATTTGTTCGTCTAACATGTACATGCAGAAAAGCAATAAGCAAGGTCAATGTGGACATATGCAATAAAAAATTCATGGTGGGCCAAAGACGATGGATCCCACAAGATTTCTCTGAACCACCCGACGACATCTCCGGAGCCACGCACCCGGGGGTCCACTGCCTGGTCAGCGGACGGGGGTCGAGGGGGCAGCGCCCCTCGTCGGGGGTTCGGGGGCGAAGCCCCCGAAAGGTATTCAGTTTTCACAAACTGGATATCTTTGGACAGCTGCCGCCAAGGAAAAAAGCCATCATCTATCAAGGAAAGAAGCCATACCATGCCATCTTTATTTCAAGACTCTGAAGAAGCCTGCACCTGCTATAGTATATCTGAAGTCTGTAATGAGTCTTAAGAATAATTGTAAACACAAGAAATGGATGGCAAAATCGAAAGCTAGGGTAGAAACTAGCCCAAGATCATTTTTCGGCTGAAAACCGGCATACCGACGGTATACCGGTATATACCGATGGTATACCAATTTTGTTCACAGAAAGTTTCTGTCTACAAAATCGGCATACCGACGGTATACCGGATCATACCGATGGTATACCGATTCTGTAACGTTGAAAGTCCAACGGTCGGATTTCCAGCATTAAATGATCCCAACGGCTATATTTCTAGCCGTTGCATTCCAGACCGGTATACCGCCGGTATGCCGGTTCATACCGACGGTATGCCGGTTCGCAGACTGAAAAGTTGCCTTGAGCTCTTTTCAATGCTTTGGTTATAAATAGCCTTGAACCCCTTCATTCAAGGTTGATGCTTTGAGCCTAAAAAATTCTAAACCACCAAAGCCTATCCACAAACAACTCTACAAAGCTTTCATTTGCCATCCACAAATTGTGTTAGAGTTATTGAGTTGAAAGGTAAGATCTTCATCTTATTGTATAAGGAGATCAAAATCTATTGTGAAAGGTTGAAGTTGGAGAGTCTTCGTATCCAAACTCTCGGTTGAAGTTGGAGAGTCCTCGTATCCAAACTCTCAGTTTGTAACGCCCCAGTCCCAAAATACGTAGGACTAAGTACGTAGACATGTTAGCTGTATTCATACGAAATACATAAGTCTCGTATGAATACATAAATCTCGTATGAATACATAAGCTGTAAAATGTAGTAATCCAAGACAAACTAAATCTCATCCACAATGAAAAGAATAATAATATGAATATCAACTCAAATATTTATGATACAATCGTTGGGCGGAGACAAAGTCCACTACCAACTATCACAATGAAAGATATGTACATGAATCAAAAAAATGGAAAAACGAACCAAGCGCAATCGTCTTCGGAAGAATGGAGAAGACCACGGCCTTGGCTAGAATACCTGCAGAAAATATGAACACACACCTGGAGAAAAACCAGGTCCTCAGAGGAATGTAACAAGATACATAAAAACAATACCATGATGAACTGTAAATGATACATGATAAAGAAAAGACCACATGCTCCAACACAATGGAACCTAACCATCTAGGTGTAATGCAAGTCAAAAACTATACTGGAACGTATAAGTGGGTAGGAATAAAGCATAGCATCCACTAGAGGCTTTCGCATGAACTAGTATACGTCTCTGACCGTATCTGACGACGTGGTCAGGGCCGTGCAATGGATATATCCCCTAGTTCAAACTTTGCATCGCTAGCATACCTCCTGACCGTATCTGACGACGTGGTCAGGGCCGTGCAATGGATATATCCTCTAGCGACACACCCATAACAGGGAAACCATGAACCCATAACCGGGCAATCTAGAAGGCTTTGGGCTAGCTCATACGTCCCAGTAGTTTTCCCCGCCCATGTATCACACAAGTCATATCCATGTCTTGGCGATCCATATCTCTATGCAAGTCGCTATCTAGACTCTGCTAATCCATAAATGAACCGACACACGAACTGCCCGTATCGGTAGCAAGTCGAATACGTAGGTTCGTGTCGACTCAATGATCCTCACTCATGTGTCGTGTATGTGACGTGTCAACAAGTCAAAGAAGTTATGAAGCATAACTTCAACACACCGGAAAGTCCGCTACCACATATGGTCCACACACACACACACGCACACACACAAACATCGATATACATATCGATGGCACCCAAGTCATACTTGGACATACTCTTACTAATGTAAAAACACTAGCAACATATAAAATATCATGAATCAAATGTAAGTACAAGATGGCAAGGTATCTTGCCTGTTGCGACGCCTGGTGAGCCGCCTGGTGTACTGCAATGATCAATATGGCACAATATATGACTTCGATGATACAACTATGCAAGGAGGCCTCCGACGGTGGCATAGACTGTCCTATTGGTCCAATATAATCAAATTAGTTTGGTTCGATATGAGGACGTACATGATTTGAAAGGAATGGAAGATTATGATTAGTTGCAATTAATGACAGTAATCGAAGAGAACAAATAAATATATATATAGTATATTTGGAAAAATATTTTTATAATACTAAAGTATATTTTATTACCCAAAATGTTTTAGATGAATACATACTTGAGAAATCAAATATCGCTTTAGGCAAACTATTGAGTTTGTCGAAATACTTTTCTTTTAATTGTAAGCTATATTTTTATTTGCAAAAGTAAATATCTAAAAATACTCGAAATCACAATATATATATATATATATATATATATATATATATATATATATATATAAAAAAAAAATATATATATATATATATATATATATATATATATATATATATATATATATAAAAGGAAGATAGATAAATAAATAAATAAATAAAAGTCTAGAGAAATAATATAACGCTAAAACTAAATGTTGTCAAAATAATTTTTGGTCGGAATCATGTAATAATAAATAAATTCTCCTTTTTAGTCAAAATCATACTTTAAATCCCAAAAATAAATTTGGATATATTTTAATTAAAACAGTTGTAATACCCTCGATACTTAGGAATAGAAATACCAATAGCAATATTTAACAAAATAATATTGATAGTTAATAATAATAATAAATAATTCTAATAATTCTAATATTAAGGATCATATTTAGTAATAATAATAATAATAATTATAATGATAATGAAATGATAATAATAATAATAATAATAATAATAATAATAATGTAATAACAAAAACTTAGTATTAATTTACCTTTAAAACAAAATCGGTCAGTGCTCATCCGTTCCCCCCCCCCCCCCAAAATACCAATGATTTAGAGAGAGAGAGATGGGAGAAGAAGAGGGAGAAAGGGGTTTACCCACGGCTCGGCGACGGAGGCAGTGGACTCGGGGACGCCGGAGGGAGACTCCAGCCAGGCGGCGGTCCCAGATGGAGGCGGAGCACGCATGCGATGGGGAGGCGCACGATCGGTGAGGAGGTTTGGACTGGCGGTGGCCGAACGGCGGAAGCGGCGGAGCTGGAGGTGGGTCGCTGGCGCGGGAACACGCGAGGCGGAGGAGGCTACTTCGGAGGAGGTGCGGTGGGTCGGCGCACTCGGCGGTGCGGCTGACGGAGATGAGGGCCGCGGTGGCGGAGAGGGCTGCGCCTGGGGAAGGGTGAGGCGGCGCACCCCGGGCGGAGGGCGGCATCGAGGCGGGTCGGTCGGGTGGTTCGGCTCCGGCTCGACGAAGGTGAGGTTCTGTCCCGTCCCTTTCTCTTTTACTTCTGTGATGCTGGTGTTCTTGGTGGCGGCGGTCGGGAGTTGGCCGGAAATTTGTTTGGCGACAATGGTTTGTCCAGTCGGGAAGAGGGGTTGGTGTGTGCTTGGTGGTGGTTCGAAAATCTTTCGGTGCTGGGGAAGACGCTGGTGGCCGGGGTGGTGATATGGAGATGATGGCGATGGCGTCGATTGTGGCGAGACGGAGACGGTGGTTATCGGGAAGGTGTTGGGTTAGGGTTTTGTCGACGTGTCGGCGTTGTATCCTGCGAGATACGAGGGATTGAAGGGGATGGTGTCCGGTGTGTCGGGCACGGGATGGAGGATATTGTATATGCAAGAATATATAGTGGATGGAAATGGCGACACAGACACGATACACATCTAGATTGTGGAAGGAAATTGTGGACGTCCAAAATTTATGGAGGAGTACCTGCCTATTTATAGGATATAGGAATTCCCATTAGGATAGGATTGTGGGGGTTTTAAATCCCCACTAGATAAACCCATTACTAAATTAAATAAATTAAACCATTCAAAATCCAAATTCAAATCAAAATTTAATTTAAATCTAATCTTTAGATAATTACCATATATATTTTGAAACAAAATTTTAAATCCAATCAATTCCAAATCCAAGTCGAAATAAATAAATCTAATCTAAATTAATATAAATAAATTACATTTTCAAATACAAGCTACTTAAAATCTTTTCAAATGAAACTTATCACAATCAATTAAATTTAAACCAAAACACTATTTTTTTAAATACTTTTTCGAGAAATAATAAAATATAAATATTAATTAATTTTGAAAATAGAATTATATTTATAAATCTAAATTTTTGAACCTAATATGAAATAATATTTGCATAAAACATTGTTTTCAAAATTACCATTTAAATTATCACCATTAGATTCAAAATATCTTTTTATAACTAAATAAATAAATTTCATAAATCAAAATAAATAATTAAGTATTAATAGGAAATAAAGTTTAAACTATATTTTTAATAATTTAGATAAGACAATTTTGGAAATAACATAAATAATCAAATCTTTAAAATACCCTCTTACTAAATTACTTTTTAATAAATTAATTATTATATATATTATTTTGAAATCATCATCGATAATAAAATCAAAAAAAACATTTTTCTAAAGATATGTACCTCGCACATATTCGCACTCGACGAGTAATACGAAAACGCAAATTCCCGTACGACGTACTATACGACTATGCGACGTACAATAAAAAAAATTTAAATCAGTACCAAATTAAAATAAAAAAATGTTAGAAATTTAGGGATTTTACACAGTTGAAGTTGGGGAGTCTTCGTATCCAAACTCTCGGTTGAAGTCGGAGAGGCCTTCGGATTAAAGCTCTCGTATAAGAAGTTGGCGAGTTCTTCGGATCCAAACTCGTGTGTAACTATTTGCTCAAATAGTGGATTAAATCCGGAGAGAGTTCCGGGACTGGATTGCCTCTAGGGAGGATACCAGGATACATCGGGTGTCGATATTGTGATTATTTCTTCTCTTGCACATATATTTTTAAATTGCCAATTAGCTTGTGCTAAGTGCTTGATTAGTTAGCTTGACCCTATTCACCCCCCCTCTAGGGTTCCTACAGGCTGGGGGTTCGATGGTGGAGGATGAAGGCGGGTGAGAGAAGGAGACAGTGGTGACGGCGTCCTGGTCTTGGTGACGGGCACGGCAGAGAAGAGGTTATGGTCGGGTTTGTCTGTGGGACAGTGTCATGACCCGTTACCCAAATTGTTGGGCCGGGCCGAGCCATGTCCAGCCTACGCTTGGTTAAAACGTAGTAAGCTGTTCTAAGAGTAGAAAATAAAGGATCTAAGCTGCTAACAGTTCTAATATCATAATTAAAGGTTCATCACAACACAGCATCTATATGTGAAAGTAAAATAAGCACAGACTTAATAATACACTTCCAAAGTATCTAACTGGAGACAAAGTCCAGTAATCAAATATAAGTTCAAACCAAAGTCTAAGACTCAAAACACAAGAAAGATAACTAAGCAAGGTTCCCTACTGGGGCCTCTTATGGAGCTAAGGCCAGGTCCTTAAAATCAGTGTCATAATATGTATCACATAGCATTTCCTCCTTGAAAAGTGAACCTACAACGTTATCCTGTCAGGACGGGAGCAAGTACTGATTTTACAAACATATAATACTGATCATGTGATGGAAAAAATAAAATAAGGTAATCATGGCATGTATAGATTTATCCAATTTTAGATATAATTTATCATGGCAATAAAATATTCTTTTAAAGTTTAAAACTGTAGCATGTACGTGATCGGTCAATAGGTGAATAGGATGTACATCGGTACATATCAAGTTTTTCTGGCATGCACATACGTGGACGAACGGCATCGGTGTATATCCATACACAAACGCGGGATCAGAACCTACGGCAAAGTTACATATAGAATGTTACCGTACGCGATAAATACATACAGAGAATGGGGGCATGATCACGTACTCTACTAACAGTTTTCCCTTAACCCGTTGTTAAACATGTGAGAGATAAGAAAACTGTCCTAAGCATGGTAGGGACTGAAAATAATATAACATGTGAGTGATACGAGAACAGTATAAAGCATGGTAGATACTCAGAGCAGTATAAGCATGGTAGGTACTGAGAGCAGTATAAATCATGGTAGCTACTCAGAGCAGTATAAGGCATGTAAAACATGAAGAGGTATGACTTGCAGTTATCCATAAAGCAGTATTTTAACATGATTTAATCACAGTTTATTGTTTATATGCCGTAAATAAGCTTGTAGGGGTACTTGCCTCGAGCAAGGCAAGAATACGAGTACGAAGATACAGATGTCCGGTGTCCTGTCAATAATGATATACAAACTCAGCATCTATGTTATGATTAAGATTACACTAGTGGTGTGACACAACTCCTAACTGGATACTAGCTAAGGGATGTCCTAGCATAAAAGTCCAATGTGGGGTGACACTATACCCAAACTAATTTTTTAGGGCCTTTACACTAGTGTAGGGTGAGGTCCAATACTACAATAACTCAAATCAACACAAAACTTTGTAAGTCGTAACTACTCAATAAATAAATCAGACTGTACACCGAGTTCCAACAATTTTTGAGATAGAGAAAAAACTCATTTACATAAAATAAAGTACCAAAATAATCCTTGTTAATTATAGAAATTTATAATAATTTTTTTGGAATTTATAAACCCTCATAGATATTTATAAAAAATCAACAAACACATGTATCATGAAAATGAGTTCTGTTTTCCTATTTTTATAAAATACCAAAAGTACTTATTAAATTCTGAAAAAATTATAATAAATTAGCTAAATTAAAACAGTATTTAAATATAATTTTTCTTAGATTTTTATTGCAATTAAAATATATATAAAAATTCAAAAATAGCAAGTAATAATTTTTGGAAAATAATTAATTACAAATTTAGGATGATACATAAGCAAAATCTACAGATGTTGTCGGATGATAAAACTAAAGATGTTGTCCGTAAAATCGATAGTCGTCCTTCGGACGTGATGCCGTGCGAACCTAAGTTGCGATCGCACAAGGCGTAGTCATAAGGTCATCCGAAACACAACATCAAGTTAGAGTACGCAGAGAAATTGATTGACACATTTGAAACAGAAGTAGACTTTTTCATTGATAATAAAACTTCATTTACATTCATTGTCGTACGGGCTACAACATGACTCGACTTACAAAATGAACGCCGATGAGATAGTCGTTCCATACATTACATCCCCTTTTTACAAGCAAAAATATAACACTTTCCACCTGCTATCGAGGCGAGTCGAGTTGTCATCTTCTTTTGGACTGAGTGCGGGATCTTCTTCAAAAGGAATCCAGAAACACAAGACTTCCTACGTGGACGAGGCTTCAAAAGGGTTCACTTCGCCTTCCCACGCGGACGAGGCTTTAAAAGGGTTCACTTCAAAAGGGTTCACTTCAAAAGGCTTCAAAACCTGTAAAAATTATTAATCATTATTCTCCTACCATAATTCGCAGGTTCGAGACCTGCATGGGCCACCACAAAAAATATGTCACGAACCGATCCCAAATTGTTGGATCAAATCAGATCATGCCCAGCCTGCACCGTTGTTGAGACGGCGGCAGTAAGCTGTATTCAGTAGTGAAACACATGCAGATAAAAATTCTAACGAAATATAAAAAATATTTATTCAATTTAAAAAAAAGCCTGAAATACAACGAACATTAATACAGCATTCAATTATTATACTTGCTTCCAAAAGAAAAATAAATACTAATCCAGCTCTTAAGATTCTGGGGTTCCAAGTTCTGCGGGACCAGAGTTAGATATCAGATCCTCGACGACGCAATCACCTAAAAATGTTTGTCTCCAGTCAGGAGGGAGCAAAGTACAATTATGAATATTCAACAATTTAAATAATAATTTGAAATTTGCAATATTAAACAATTTGAAATACTTTAGCAATATTTTCCAACAATTCTACAATCAAAACAATGTGATTTGAATAGGCAACGAACTATGACCAGCTTGGGATGATTCACTTGTATCCTAATGATACGGTCCGGCCTATCCTCGTGTATGGGAGGAATCAGCTCGCACACTTAATACAATATAGGAGTATTGGTCATAGACGCTACACTACTCCCCCAATATCCCGAGTCAATTAGATTCAATCAATGAGTCAATATTCGAACTCTAGTAAAGAGTTCCACAATCAATAATCTAGGAGAGAGTTCCATGTAGCAATGTGGTTTAAAATTTGCAATAAAACAATTACTAGATAAATTACCAAATAGACATAACTGTACTTGCCTTTGTTTTATTGACTGGATTGAGATGTCTGAACCGAAGAAGATGTCAAGTACGTTCTTGAAATCCTACAATTGAGAATTTCTGACTTAGCACCCATTTTCAATCCATATCTAGGTGTGCTAGTTGCAATCTCTAGAATTTGTCCTAGTCAAATTTTAGGTTATTTACAACTCTACTTAGACGCTTATCGAGGTGAGTTTCTAACTTACGAAGAAAAGTCAATTTAACTTTGTATTTGTAAAAACTCGTAGTTATTGATTTACTTGGTAAAACTTTGTATTTTGTATTATATATAAAATTAATATTTTCTTTAAATGAAAAAACGTGAAATTTGTTCAATTAATAACTTGTAATTTTTCCTAATTATTTAACGTGAGAAAATAATATTGATTTTCTATAAAATAATTATTTTACTATTTTACGTGTTTACGTCAACCACAAACCAGAAAAGAATAAAATTTTACTAACTTATTACAAAACCACAGAAAATAATAAAACTGGGCTTATGCCCTTTTACAGACCATTTTACATAAATATAAATAAGAAGAAAACTTTTGTTAGTCTCTAAAAATTATCCTACAATTGAATTAAAAAATAAAATAATAATTTAAATTTAAATTGAATGAGTCTCAGATACTGGTCCATCGTCAAAATAGCTAATGCCTCAACGTCCGGTAAAACCCGATTTCGTTTGCATTTCGCTAGGGCCCATGGACCGATATGGTCGTCGCCCAAAAATCCAATTTATAAATATTTTCGAAAACCGATTTGAAATCCATTTATATAACTTTATAAAAATTTTGGCAGCATTCCCTCTATTTTCGGGATAACCCAAAACTGGGAAAATATGCCACAAACACCAAACACAAGTACCATACCAGGGAAACCCAATATCCCACCAAAAATGAATATCCAACCCGAAAATGAATATCAAATCCAAATCCCGAAATCAAAGCCACAGCACCAACATAACAACTTTATAATTTAAGAAAAATCCACAGAACAGATATCTCAACCCAAGCTAGTATTAGCTTGGTCACGAGTCCAAAATTAACAGAGTTCGAAAAATCTGAACTACTCCAAAAATCTCAGAACAACCCAAAGTGAACTCGAGAATAATATCCACAGTACATTTCCGAAATTCGAAAAACCGAAATGAAACTCGGAAAACCCGAAGTGAACTTCGAAAAACCGAAAACCAACAGAACACTCAAAGAAAATAAGCCACAGAACCAATTCCAAAATGGAATTGGAAAACCTAAACCAATGAAATTCCCAGAACTCTATTCCGAGAGACTCTCGGAAAAATTCGAACCAACAGAAAACTCAAAAACCAAACCGAAACCAACAGAACCTATTCGAAAGGGTTTCGGAAAGCCCAAAAATTGCCTCGTCTATAATTTACCGAATTCCCGGGGGAAATTCGTGGACCAAAATTCATCATAGACTGAAAAATGGAAACAGGACAAAGGAAATATACCAGAAATTGCTCGGCTAGAGCTCTCAGATGTTATAAAGAAGAAAAGAAATCTGCGGACAGTGGACCGGCTCGGGACAGCGCCTCACCGGGGTACGGCTGCGCAGGACAGCAGGATCCGGGCACGAAAAAACACAGCAGCAGGTCAGGAAATTTCACGACCCGCACCCAGTGTGAGGGCACGAGAAGTAACGAACGTCCAGCCTACGCCGCAGTGTCGGCGGTAGAATGCTGTCCTGAGTCACCATATCTAACACAATCTAAATAACTATGAATAGAGAGTAAAATAATACGTAACTCAATCACAATACTAAGATGGAATAGAAGAAGGATCTCAAGAGAGTCACAATAAATTCTAGGTGTAAACCACCAAAAATATCATAAGTACAACTCATAAAAGTCTCAAATAGAAAATACAAATAAAGTACTAAGTCTCAGCAAGACTATGGGCAAGTCCTCAGCGACTGTAGGATCCTCCTGTGGGTCCACGTCGCCAGTGTCATCTAAGCCAATGCCATAATAAGTAGGACAGTACTCCTCATCATCACATGTAAAATTTTCAACATGCCCAATCAGGACGGAACGAGCACATATCTCTCATAACAGTTCATATCAGGAATGAACATATAAAGCAAGCTATAGAAAACTATACATGAATCGCTGTAAAGAGAAATCAACAGGAGAGAAGATATAACTGAGATATAAATATGATAAATAAAGAATATAACCTTCTACGTGAAACAGAGCATGAATTGGTTATGTAAACAGTTTGGGTTGTACATGGATACACCTACGGAATGAACATGGATAACAACTACTGGGGATAATGATCACATAACCAACTACACTCTCCCTGCCCCCAACCAATACATAAGGATCGAAGCATGTTATGTTATTGCACATGGATAACAACTACTGTATACATGGAGCTCATATGGTCATGAGTGTACATGAATAACATATGAGTGCACATGGATAAAAGTGAATACATGGAGTACATGATGAACATGATAAAGTACATGAAACATGACATACTCGATACATCCGAGGGGATAACATCGCATGAAAAGATCCATAGGGTACCGATCCGCGTGAACGTCGTGTCAGCATCAATTATACTAGTCTATAACAAGAGTACATATCCAAAGAAGCATGAAAAGATCAGAGAATGTACTCGCCTGGCAATCCGAACTGCTGATGATGAAAAGTGACTAGACTGGAGTAATATGATCCTATTTAAAACAACCACATGTCATAATACAGTCCAAAATATCATAAAGAATACCTTCAATGCAATTTCTACATGATTTGGGGCAATCTAAGTCAAAGTCAACCTTGGGTCAACTTTGGTCAACCAAACTAGTCAAACTAGGTCAAAGTTGGTCAACTAGTCTACAAGTCCACTTTTAGGTCAATACTAGTCTTAGAGTTGATTTTGGGTATTGGGTTGGTGTTATCTTAGGTCCAAGAAGCCTAATCCTAACAACCAATATAATTCACAGTACCTTAACCCATATTGCCTTATATCTAATATCTATACCTTAGACTAGTATATATATATATATATACAACATATCAACATATCCCATCCTCTAAGATACCTCATTATGGCATAACATATATACACCTCTCAAAAATTTAGATTTCTATTCTACTCTTCAACAAACCATCCTAAACTAATCAATTAACTAAACTGGACATTTACAAATCCTAACTAAACTAACTAAACTGAAATCAATTTTAGATTAATGGTCACCTATTCAATAACAGTTATAGGAGGAAACCTATTTCTATTGATAACCTATATGGATATCTACTCGAAAACCCATGGCTACCCAACTTGAACACAGCCTACCTCAATAAGTAACTAACAGGTATCACTTACTTGTGGGTAAATAGGATCTGCAGGTTCAGAAATCACTTTGAAAACTGAAACTGGAATCTAACAAAAAGGAAAATAAAACTAAAACAGGAAAAAGGCTACCTACTTGATACCTATGGCTAATCCGATTTGAACACAGCCCTATCCTCGATGCAAACTACATGTAATCACATAGAGGGGGTTAAAGAGGACCTGTAGGCTCTGTTTAATACAGGAATTTTATTGAAGGTTGAAAATAGGACATATCAACGAAACTGAAACAGGAAAAGAGAAGAAACTAACCTGATCAAACCTATGGCTCACCCAAACTTGAACAATGCCTTCCCCATGATGCAAACTAACTTGCATCTCATAGGTAGGGTCAAATAGGATTTGTATGTCTGGTTTTGTACAGAAATTATATAGAAAAACTGATGGGAATCAATGTTCAGTTTACTGAAACATCAAAACTGAGATTTAAAGAAAACCTGATACTTATATGCCAACCCCAATATTGATCTCCTATTAAGAAAACTAACATGGTGTCTCTTATATTGGTCATACAGGGTTTGTAGGTTGAGTTTTTAACTAAAATTAACATCAACTAATGGGAACAATCAATCTCTGAAACAGGAAACTGGAACTTCAAAACTAACTCGATACTCAACATCAAAACTCGAACTCAAACTCTCTATGCTACAAACTAATAGGTAATCTCCTAGATAGGGTTAAATAGGGTCTGAAGGTCGGATTTTCTCAGGAAAATCACCTCGAAATAATCAGAACAGAGGAACAACTGAAACAGTGAACTGAGATTTTCAAGAAACCTGATACAAACTAAAACATGACTAAACACATTCGAAAATCAACTAACAATCAAAACCTAAGGTTGGTAAAGATTCTTGCGTGTGTGTAGGTACTACCCAGGTCGTGTCGTGTCCAGATAACAAGACAAGACGTGTCCAAAAATCAAATCCTAAACTGGTCGAAACCCAAAGAACTAAACATCGTGCACGCGTGTCACACGATCTAGGGCTCGACACAGAGCAAAGTAGGACACGTGGTTGCTCGTACACGTAGTCCAACTATAGGGCTACACATCCACGTGCCTGCACAGGACCCTTGCCACGTGTCCGAGTCGCACGAAGTGCGTATCAGACGCGCGTTCTCACGCACGCGCGACAGGCCGCGATCGATGCCGAGTCGATTACTCTCTCTACGCTCCACGAAATCCTATGAAATTTTGTGAGCCTGTGTCCAATGAGAACGGACCCAGCAGTAGCAGGACACGCGCGCGGTCCTCGTGCTGCACGTGCGTGTCCTGTTTTGGACACAAAATCGTATAGATTCAACCAAGAACCTAGGGTTTAGGAATCTTTACCTATAGGGCTATAAATTCGTGAAATTAGATTACAAAAATAACATGATCGAAATCTAAGAGGAATTTCATCGAACACTTCTAAACCTAATCCGATACGTGTCCGATACACCTATCAAACGGACACGAAACTTAACCAAACTTCATGGGTGGGTCTAGGGTACCTAGATGCATGCTACTGTAAAGAAAAATCAGAAGAAACTATGGAGTTTAGGGGTTTACCTATTGCGAGTTGAAAAATCAAGAAACTGACTCCTCGATCGATGAGACGACCAGTTTCCACCGAGCAAACACCTCCAACTCCTTGCTAACAATGCTGCAGAAAATTCTCCTCCTTCCCACGATCACAACGCACTTCGTTTGGGGTGAAACGGAGGTCGGATGAAAAAGTTAGGATTTTGGAGAGCTGGAAACTAGGGTTTTGTAAAGGGGGTGTCTATTCCAATGCAATGCTTATATAGGAGATAGGGGTTTCCTGTTTGGCCGGCCATAGGAGTCCTAATAGGGTTAGGGTTGGTTCATGGGTCCCACTCCTCTATTTAAGTTGAGTTTAAGCTCAATTAACAAAAGGCTAAAAAAGGCCAAGTAATTAAATAGCCTAAAAATAGTCAAATGGCTTCTAAATTAAACCAAAGCCTAAAAATAAAATCTAATTAGCTAGATACTCATCATAGGTCATGGTTAGTCTCTAATGTGAATTTTCTAAAGTTAAACCAAAGGCTAAATCAATCACAAGTCAATAATATCTAGAAAATCACAAAATGACTAAAATGACTAAAATACCCTTATTTCAAAAAGTGGGTGTTACAGGAAACCCGCGGAGAAACGAATCAGGGCTAGGGCATGGGCAGCCACAAAATCGGAAAGCACGCCGGGAGGCGGATGTACGGGTCAGCATGTACGGCGTCTGGGCTCGGACGGAGCCGGCGGGAGAACAGTCGGCGAAGGGGGTCGTCGCCTGAGCCGCTGGGAGACCGCGCACGCGGGGGTCAGCCGGGATGGATGCACTGTCGGTCGGACGCCAAGCCGCGCGGGGGTGGCAGTCGGCCGGGATCGGGTTGGCCGAGAGGCCGGGCGGTCGGAATCAGCCTGGATGGGGTTGCGGGGCCTGGTTGGAGCCGGCGGGAACTCGGGATCGCCGGAGGGGCACCGGATCGGGGTGCCGAAAGGGCTTGGGCGGAACTAGGGCTCGGGAAGTGGGTTTTGGGGAGTAGTTTTTGATGGAGAGTGAGGATGAGGGTTTAAATAGGAGTGAGCACCTGGGGTTACAGAAGCTAAAGGGCTCGAACGTTCGGGAAGGGAAATGGAGAGGGCGCGGCCGAGAGTTTTGTTGGCGTGAGAAAATAAAGGGTTTTTGGGGAAAGTCAGTAGTAAACGAGAGTAAAAGAGTGCTTTAAGGAAAAGGATTGCTTTTCCCTTTGCTGAATGGATCAAGTGAGTATAAGTATTTATAAAAGAAAATAACTTCTTTTCTTAAATAAAAAATAGGGTTCAATATTATACTAATGAACTCAAGGTTTATTTCGAAAAACCGAA
This sequence comes from Iris pallida, assembly GCA_029216955.1. Taxonomy (NCBI): domain Eukaryota; kingdom Viridiplantae; phylum Streptophyta; class Magnoliopsida; order Asparagales; family Iridaceae; genus Iris; species Iris pallida. The sequence goes on from JANAVB010001800.1 coordinate 47,009,602, forward strand.
ATTGGTTCAAGTCATAATAATTAATTTAGCAACAAATTATACAATAAAAATTTTACGGGTTTGACCAAACACTAAAATTCCAGAAATAATAATTTTCCAAAAAAAATACCATTTCCTAAATAAATAATTTATAATAATAATTGGCTAATTAAATATTCAATTGAGAAATTGAGAAATTACGGGTTTCACAAGGTGGCACGCCCATCGTGGTTCGGGGTACCTGCGTGGAGAGCGAGGATCAGTACATTACACTTTGTACTGGTGCATGGCAAGTTAAGTTCCAAGCTCTCATTTGGTTGATGAGTCTATATGACTTAGTTCATGAATGTTTCTAACCATCCTAATGAATTTCAAGTGAGCAATGACAAGCATAATATAATTTACGTTAGAACTTACCCTCGGCGGACCGTGCCGCGCCTTATGAAACTTACCATGTTCTTCCCTGTCAATTGTTATCATTTTCATTCCAAGTGCAATATTACGTGTGATTGGTCACTGGCATAACAAGCCATCCTGGACTCTATAGCTTTTGTTAGCCGGGGCCCTTGCAGCGCAAGTAGCGAGCCCCGCTGCAAGTCCACGCTTAACCCGTACTATCATCCAGCACAGCTATACACCGTGTTTCCTTTCTTGGCCGAAACGGTCCCATGGCCTTAGGTTGCCGTTACGGGGAAACTTTACCTTGTCGAAAAGTTGTCCAATGACCGAGTTCAGACAATATTTAGTTATTAAGGTCTAGCCTATATTCTCTTTGAAACTTGATCATTTCACCGTGTCCGTGCCCTTGTATTCATTCTTTCATCCGCAACAACACTATTGATTTACTTAAGAAGGGGTCGAGAAGAGAAGGGTCAGCCACTCACCTTGAGTTTACTTCGGCGAGAGAACTTAATGGCCGCGCTAGACGTCGCCTACGCGATTACCTAAAATTGCACAAGCAACCGATTAGAACACTGCATTATTCAAGGAGTTCGATAGGAAATGCGAGTTCGAAATGCAAGCCATGAAAACCATCGAAAATATTCACGAAAACGCATTCAGAAAACAAAGCCAAAACCAACGCAAGCGGCGTGAAAAGCAGAGCAATGGGAGGTCTCTCCCGACTCAGCCGCAGATTCAATCCTCGAGGTGCAACCCGCTGAATATGGGACTTGGTTCCGAAGAAGACATTCCATAACGAGGAATGGATCTTAATTCAACCGTTCCCGTTCGATCGACTCGGTCGATCCCGACCTATCGGTCCCGACCGAATCGATAGCGATAGTGTTCCTTTCTCGCGTACCCCGTAGACCGAGTACGGGGCACGATGTAGGGACGGGGCACTACACCATAACCAACTAAGAAAAATTTTCATCCTCGAAACTTAAAATAGAACCTACCTCTACAAGAACAATGAAGGGAACTTTTCCTTCATTTCTGACTCAAGTTCCCACGTCGACTCTTCGACCGAATGGTTCCTCCAGAGGACGCGGACAAGAGGAATAGCACGGTTGTGGAGAAGTTTATCCTTGTGCTCCAAGCTTTGTACCGGCTCTTCGACATATGACAAGTCCGCCTTCAGGTCCAGCTTACCCAAATCTACCACATGGCTCGGATCATGCGCATACTTCCGCAATTGTGATACGTGGAAGACGTCATGTACCTCTGACAATACAAGCGGCAAGACGATTTGTTAAGCTACCAGGGTGACTCGCTTCAATATTTCGAACGGGCCAACAAATCTTGGGCTCAATTTTCCCTTCCCACCGAACCTGGAAACTCCCCGCATGGGCATGACTTTCAAGAATACATGGTCGCCTTCCGAGAACTCGAGGGGGCGTCGGTGCGTATCGGCATAGCACTTCTGCCGACTTTGTGCTATCTTCAATCTCTCTCATATTAACTTGACCTTCTGTACGGTCTGCTCGACCAGCTCCGGACCAAGTATCTGCTATTCCCCGACTTCATCCCAGCAAATGAGCGATCTGCACTTTCGGTCGTACAAAGCTTCATACGGTGCCATTTGAATGCTGGACTGATAGCTGTTGTTGTATGCAAACTCGGCCAACGGTAGATGGACGTCCCAACTTGACTTCAAGTCGATCGGACAAAGTCGTAACATGTCTTCGAGAATTTGGTTCACCCGCTCTGTTTGGCCATCAGTCTGAGGATGATAAGCTGAGCTAAACTTCAACTTGGTCCCCAGTGCTGAATGAAGACTACTCCAGAAGTGCGCTACGAACCGTCCATCCCGATCCGAGACGATAGATACTGGGACCCCCGTGCAGCCGAACTACTTCATCAAGGTATATCTGAGCAAGGCGATCGACGCTCCAAGTAACTTTGATGGCAATAAAGTGCGCTGACTTGGTTAGTCGATCGACGATGACCCAGATGGCGTCGTTTCCCCGCGACATCTTCGGCAAGCCAACAACGAAGTCCATAGTGATGTGATCCCATTTCCACTCTGGAATGGCAAGGTTCTGCATCTCTCCGCCCGGTCGCTGGTGCTCGGCTTTGACTTGCTGACAGGCCATACATTTTGACACAAAGAGCGCTACGTCCCTCTTCATGCCGTGCCACCAAAAGACAACGTGGAGGTCCTTATACATCTTGGTGCTACCAGGATGCAAGGAATATTTTGCATAATGCGCCTCAGACATTATATCCTTTCTAAGTTCTGCGCCGTCCGGTACGCATAGTCGTCCCTTCACGCGCAACACTCTCGACTCGTCCTCTGCAAAGTCGGACGCTTTCCATGTCGATATCAGCTTTCGCATCTTCTCCAAGTATAAGTCGTCCTTCTGAGCAGATTTGATCCTCTCCAGTAGGCTCGGTTCCATCCGCAGTTGCGCTAGTTTCACGTCTCTGAAACGAACTCGGAGTTCAATGCCCATTCCTTCCAAGTCACGCAGCAGTCGATCGTTGATGCATAACGAAGCTAAGTACTTCCGGCTCAGCGCGTCCGCTACCACATTCCCCTTGTCCGACGTGTAGTCGATTGATAAGTCATAGTCTTTGATTAGTTCGAGCCATCACCTCTGCCGCAAATTCAGTTCTTTCTGGGTGAAGAGATACTTGAGGCTTTTGTGGTCCGTATAAATCCTGCACGCCACGCCATAGAGATAGTGACGCCACATCTTCAACGCGAAAACAATTGCCGCTAGTTCTAGGTCGTGCGTGGGATAGTTCTTCTCGTGCGGCTTCAACTGTCGGAAAGCAAAAGATATCACCTTATACTGCTGCATGAGAGCACACCCCAAGCCCTGGCAAGAAGCATCGCTGAAGATCTGAAATCCCTCCGTCCCTTCAGGAAGAGCAAGTATCAGGGCCGAAACGAGCCGTTGTTTGAGCTCCTGGAAGGAAGCTTCACAGTCGTCTGACCACTTGAATGCGACTCCTTTCGGGGTGAGGCGAGTCAACGACGATGCGATCTTCGCGAAGACCTTCACGAAGCGTCGGTAGTATCCCGCCAAGCCTAGAAAGCTTCGAATTTCGTTAACTGATGCGGGCCGTTTCCAATCAGCAACTGCTTCGACTTTCTTCGGATCGACTGCGATGCCCGTGGCGGAGATGATGTGCCCAAGGAATGAAACGCTGTTCAGCCAGAATTTGCACTTGCTCATCTTTCGTACAACTGATTCTCTCGAAGGATTTGGAGTACCGTCTGCAGATGCTCTATATGTTGTGCTCGATCCTTCGAGTAGACGAGGATGTCGTCGATGAAGACTACTACGAACTTGTCAACGAACGGACGGAACACCCGATTCATTAGATCCATGAAGACGGCAGGGGCGTTCGTCAGACCGAACATCATTACCAAGAACTCGTAGTGGCCATAGCGAGTGCGAAAGGCAAAATTCGGCACGTCATCTGGCTTGACTTTGAGTTGGTGATAACCCGATCGTAGATCAATCTTCGAAAATACTGTTGCACCTTGGAGCTGGTCGAACAAGTCGTCGATACGGGGCAGGGGGTATTTGTTCCGAATGGTGGCTTTATTCAATTCCCGATAGTCGATGCAGAGCCGCATCGATCCATCCTTCTTCTTCACGAATAGCACGGGCGCACCCCACGGCGAGACACTCGGACGGATAAATCCTCTGTCGAGTAATTCTTGTAGTTGTGCCTTTAGTTCCTTCAGTTCTGCAGGGGCTATTCTGTACGGAGCCTTCGAGATCGGTCGGGTGTCGGGGAATGTATCGATGGTGAACTTTATTTCTCGATCGGGCGGTATGCCGGGTAGCTCGTCCGGGAACACGTCTGGGAATTCTGCCACAACGTCGGTCTGACCCGCGTTTGCACCATCCTGTTGCATGTCTCGAGTGGAAGCTAGATAGCCTTCGTACCCGGAATGCAGCATCCGTCGAGCAGATATTGCGGAGATCACCATGCTGGTCGGCGATGCCTCACCACACGAGTAGTAGAATTCAGGTACTCCAGGTATGCGAAAAGTGACCTTCTTTTCAGCGCAGTCTATGGTTGCGTTGCACGGCCCGAGCCATTCCATTCCCAGAATGATGTCAAAGTCCTTTATGTCTAGAACTATCACGTCCAGACCGATCTTTTGACCGCCAATACAGATAATCCCGTCGACGCAGGCTAAGTTTGTGAGAATTGGTGTGCCCGAAGGTGTGCTTACACTAAGGTCGAGGTCTAATAATATTACAGGAAATTTGTACTCGGCGGCAAAGTTCGCCGATATAAAACTATGTGAAGCGTCTGAATCAAATAACATACGAGCAGGCACATTATTAAATTTTAGTATACCTGACACTACTGTTTCTGATGCCAGCGCTTCGTCTCGAGTCATGGCGTAGATAAGTCCCTGAGTGTTTGGGCGACGATCTTGGCCATTTTGCAGTGCAGGTTGAGTGGGCGGAGGAGGTCGGGGTGCCTGCCCTCGATTCTCTTGGCTTGGCGGTGTTGTTGTGGTGGTGCGTTGGGACGATTTGGTCTTCGACCCATGCAGTCTCGAGCTCGGAGGCCCCTTTCTCCACAAACGAAACATGCTCCCCCGGTGAAGCAGTAGTTGGCATCGTGTCCGAGATTGTTGCACTTAGTGCATCGAGGTAGTGGGTTCTGCCCTCTATAGATGCCGTTATTTGGACGCTTTGACGCGTAATTGTTGCCTCCCGTATAACTAGGACGTTTGTGATTGGAGTGGCGCACAACGTCGTCAGCACCGAAAAGATGCAGGTTCTCAAGGCGGAGAGCGTGATTCAGAGCCTCGCCCACGGTCTTGTACTTCGGGACCCCGATATGCGCACCGATAGAGTGTTGTAAACCCACTTTGAACCGTCGTACATGGCACTCTTCAGTAGACAGAAACTGACCAGCAAAATTAGACAACTTGTTGAATTCTGCGGCATACTATTCCACTGTCCGGCTTCCTTGCTTCAACTGCATGAATTCATTTTCCTTTATTTAACGAATGGCTGATGGAAGGTACTGGACTTCAAAAGTTTTGCGGAACGTGGCCCAAGAGATCGTCACGGTGGTGTTGTCCGGTCGGATCGCTCGCTTGTATATGGCCCACCAGTCGTGCGCGTTCAACCGTAGTTGAAGTTGTGCGCAGGCAACTTGCTTTGATTCTTCAATGCCGAGAAGCTCGAAGTGATCTTCCAGCTCTTCCAACCAGTCGATTGCCATGAAAGGACCCTCGGTATCGCTGAAAGAAGTGCGGTACGCCTTTTTGAATTCGGATACTTCAAAGTTATACTTTTTCGGTGCCGCTGGTTGACGCTCGAGCTCCTCCATGTCGATTTCAATGGGTTGGATCGTCGGCACGGTAGTAGCAGGTACGGTGACGGTAGGCACAGTCGCAGAATTTTTGTTGGTCGCCATTGTCTGGACGATCTGCTGTAGGGTATCCAACTGCTTTTGTTGAAGTTTGGCATGTGCGTCGAAATGAGCTTCGAAGCGAGCTTCGAACTGGGCCTGTCGTTCCTCCGTCTGTTGATGTCGGTTCTCGGACTGGTTCCGCTGCACCTCCATCATGCGCAGCATCCTTTCGATGGTATCGTTAGAAGGTCCGGCCCACGAACGATACGAACTACTAGAGCCGCTAGAAGCGCTCTATTCTTGCTCGGTCGTGGGTTCCGTCACTTCTGCGATACGAAGGCAAACGCATCAGTCACAAATTATTACGGACTCATTATATGGAACAACTTATCTCATCAATGCGAGGTCAAAGGTTTGGAACTCTAGACGCGAGGCCAAAGGATGTAAAGCCCGTGCTCTGATACCATTATGTTACGCCCCGATTCCGTAAAATTGATAGTCGTCCCCCAGGCGTGATGCCGTGCGAACCTAAGTTGCGATCGCACAAGGCGTAGTCATAAGTCATCTGAAACACAACATCAAGTTAGAGTAAGCAGAGAAATTGATTGACACATTTGAAATAGAAGTAAACTTTTTATTGATAATAAAACTTCATTTACATTGACTTCATTTACATTCATTGTCGCACGGGCTACAACATGACTCGACTTACAAAATAAACGCCGATGAGATAGTCGTTATATACATGACATCCCCTTTTTACAAGCAAAAACATAACACTTTCCACCTGCTATCGAGGCGAGTCGAGTCGTCATCTTCTTTTGGACTGAGTGTGGGGTCTTCTTCAAAAGGAATCCAGAAACACAAGCCTTCCCACGCGGACGAGGCTTCAAAAGGGTTCACTTCGCCTTGAGCTTTTCGGTGGCACGCCCTTCGTGGTTCGGGGTACCTGCGTGGAGAGCGAGGATCAGTACATTACACTTTGTACTGGTACATGGCAAGTTAAGTTCCAAGCTCTCATTTGGTTGATGAGTCTATATGACTTAGTTCATGAATGTTTCTAACCATCCTAATGAATTTTAAGTGAGCAATGATAAGCATAATGTAATTTACGTTGGAACTTACCCCTGGCGGACCGTGCCATGCTTATGAAACTTACCAAGGTCTTCCATGTCAATTGTTATCATTTTCATACCAAGTACAATATTACGTGTGATTGGTCACTGGCATAACAAGCCATCCTGGACTCTATAGCTTTTGTTAGCCGGGGCCCTTGCAGCGCAAGTAGCGAGCCCCGCTGCAAGTCTCCGCTTAACCCGTGCTATCATCCAGCACAGTTATACACCGTATTTTCTTTCTTGGCCAAAACGGTCCCATGGCCTTGGGTTGCCGTTACGGGAAAACTTTACCTTGTCGACAAGTTGTCCAATGACCGAGTTCAGACAATATTTAGTTATTAAGGTCTAGCCTACATTCTCTTTGAAACTTGATCATTTTACCGTGTCCGTGCCCTTGCATTCATTCTTTTATCCACAACAACACTATCGATTTACTTAAGAAGGGGTCGAGAAGAGAAGGGTCAGCCACTCACCTTGAGTTTACTTCGGCGAGAGAACTTGTTGGCCGTACTAGACGTCGCCTACGCGATTACCTGAAATCGCACAAGCAACCGATTAGAACACTACATTATTCAAGGTGTTCGATAGGAAATGCGAGTTCAAAATGCAAGCCATGAAAACCATCAAAAATATTTACGAAAACGCATTCAGAAAACAAAGCCAAAACCAACGCAAGCGGCGTGAAAAGCAGAGCAACGGGAGGTCTCTTCCGACTCAGCCGCAGAGTCAATCCTCGAGGCACAACTCGCTGAATATGGTACTTGGTTCCGAAGAAGACATTCCATAACGAGGAATGTATCTTAATTCAACCGTTCCTGTTCAATCGACTCGGTCGATCCCGACCTATCGGTTCCGACCGAATCGATAGCGATAGTGTTCCTTTCTCGCACACCCCGTGGACCGAGTACGGGGCACGATATTGGGACGGGGCACTACAGAGGTGGTGGCTGTGGGTATTGATGAAGGTGGGAGTGGTGGTCGGCAGTGAGGGGGTATTGTGTAGAAGTGTTGTGGTGAGAAGGAGAAAGAGTTGATTATGTTTATGTGGGGTGTGGGTAATATAATATAGAAAGAGTGAGATAAAGTGTTAGAATAGAGAGAGATATTATTGAAGAAGGAGAGAGATAGGTCAGCCACAATGAGGGGGGGTGTTTAGCTGGCATTGTGATGGGGGTTGAGGTCATATGTGTGAATAATAGGAGAGAGAGAGTTATATATATATATATATATATATATATATATATATATATATATATATATAGGATATTTGTAAAGTAGAGAGAGGAAGAGATATTTTCAAAATAGGAAAAAGAGAAATATTGTGTAGGGTACTTGGGTAGTAATGGGAGGACAACATGGAGCTCGGGTTCGGGTTCGGTCGAGCGGGGTCGGGTCAAAATCGAACATGGTGCAATAATTGAATTTAAATGGATATTTATAATCATGGGTAAATAAATAACATGTGGGGACTCAAATAAATGGGACACAAGTATCATGTGAGTAGTAGGCTTCATGTGGGCCATGTCCATACTTTGGGTCGATTAGGTTGGATCGATATCGGGTCCCAAAATTAAATTGGAAGTTAAATCAGGTTTTACGGTAGATAATTAATGTTGGCTCATTCCATGGTCATCCCCGATTTCGATAATCAACATACACTTAAGTCAATACACAAAATATAGAAAATGCTGCTAATCATTTCAGGATACATGAAATCAAATTCAACGGACGATGTACTGCATCAAACAAAGCGTCAACATCATCAAATCTTCAGAAGACTCATTTCTTATTTTATTCTTTATTTTATATTTTATTGAGTCTAGGATTTATTTTGTAAAATCAGTTTTGGTAATACTGGCTTAGGGTTAAAACTGTCCGCATTCCAAAAGCCTACCTATTTACCATTTGTATTTCATTTACAAAACATTTCAAAAACATATTTTGAAAATAGCCTTTATAAATGATTTTACAAATAACCAAAAACATATTTTGAAAACTGTTTTTACAAATGATTTTCAAATATCTTCTGACAGAACTCGTAACCGAGTTCGGCCCGAGTTCGGTCCGAACTCTGACCGAGTTCGGTCAAAAATGATTCAAACTTCTGTTGCCTCCAAATCAGCGAGCAACGTCTCTTTGCGATATATTTGCATCCGAACTCTGCCCGAACTCTGCCCGAGTTCGGTTCGAGAAAATACATATAAATAGAGAAGAAATTTTCATTTCAATTCATTCATTCTTCATTCTCTCTTCTCTACTACTCAAGTGTTTTCAAACGATCTAAGACTTTCAAATCATACCTATACATCTCTTAGCCAAAAGCCAGTACTATCAGAGTTGATTTAGAATCTTTTGGTGTTTCAAGAGTTGTAAAGAGGTCGTTCCAAGTTCAACAACTTTTCCTGTTGTGGAGCTGGTCGTGCGCTCGTCACCAAGCACGGTGTGTGTTGTGGAGCTGGTCATGCGCTCGTCACCAAGCACGGTGTTGTAAGAGACTGCAAGCTCTCAGTTAAAGCTTGTGCCATAGTGGATTAACATCGAGCAAGAGTACTCGAGACTGGATTAGTCCTCTCAGAGGGATACCAGTATATATCGCTGTGTCACTGAGTTTGAATTCTCTATCTTTATTTACTGTCTCTTATATCTCTGCCATAGTTTAATTTTTAATTGGTGATTATTTTTCGCTGCACACACACACTCTATTCACCCCCCTCTAGAGGTGCTCAACGATCCTACAATTGGTATCAGAGCAGGTTATATTCTTATATAACATACCTTAGAGAGTATATATATGGCATCCGTGAAATCTATATTCAACGGTAAAGGGCAATCCACAAATAGACCTCTCCTATTTGATGGAACAAATTATACCTACTGAAAAACACGAATGACTTTCTTTCTAAAGTCTCTCGACTTTGATCTTTGGTCAATAGTCATTGATGGTTATAAGAAACCAGCACCAACAGTGGTTGAAGGCCAGCTGGTGGAAAAGACCCATGATAAGTACACTGAAGCTGAAAAGGCTAAAGCTAGCCTAGATGCTCGTGCCATCAATGCACTATTCTGTGCAATTGAAAAAACCGAGTTCAACAGAGTTTTAACCTGTAAGACGTCTCACAAAATTTGGAAACTCCTTGAGGTAACCCATGAAGGGACTTCCCAAGTGAAGGAATCCAAAATTAGTAGACTGACACAGGAGTATGAATCTTTTAAGATAAAACCCGGTAAGTCAATTACACAGATGTTTACTCGTTTTCTTGATATAACTAATCCTTTACAATCTCTTGGTAAGGATTACAGTAATCACGAGAAGATCAGAAAAGTGCTGCTGGCTCTAACAAAGAACTGGAATCCAAAAGCCACAGCAATCATTGAAGGAAACGATCTCACCACTATGACTCTGGAAATGCTGATGGGCAAACTCATGACCCATGAACTCGACTTGCAAGATTTTGAAGAAGCAACACCAAAGGAGAAATCTATTGCCTTCAAAGCTCAAGCAAGAAAATCAACATACAACGATTCCGATGAAGAATCGTCAAGTGGTGATGAATGAGCCCTACTTGTGAAGAACTTCAAGAAATATCTAAAGTTCACAAGAAGAAAGAAGAAAGATGTCCAAGAAAGCAACAAAGATGAAACTATATGCTTTGGATGCAAGAAGTCAGGGCATATGAAGAAGGACTGTCCAACCACCAAGAAAAGCAGTCCATACGATAGATCAAGATCAAGCAGAAAAGCAACATCTGGTCGAAAGTATGCCAACACAAGCATCTGGCACGAAAGCGATGCCAGTGATACAGAAGAAGAAGACAGACCCTACGAAAATGCAAATGTTTGTCTCATGGCATTTGATAAGGTATCATCTAACCCTTTGTTTGATGATTTCACTTTCGATGAATTAGAGAATGCCTTTAGCAAACTACTTGAAGATCATAAAACTGTGCTCGACAAGTATAAGCAATCTCGAAAAGAGATTAAGGCACACACAACCGAGATAGCTAGACTGTCCAATCTGATTGAAGATATTAAAGAGACATCTACTACCGGTAACACGGAAGAGATAGCCAAACTCAAGGTAGACTATCATGAGGCTATCCTCAATATTGAAAAGAAAGAAAGGGACTATGTCAAAGTACAAAAGCTTTATGCCATAGAGAAGAAGATGCACTTAGTAACTGAACAAAGACTCCTAGATATGACTGCTAGATACGAAGAGTACTCTATTACGATTTCTAAAAAGTTAGAAATCAAGTTAGAAAAACAGGCAATATCTGTGACACAGCCTAAGATTAGTCCTAATGCTAAGCATACACCTAAAAGGACCAAACACAAGAAAGCACAGAAGAAACACGAACATCATCATGTTTTCACTTATAGGTTCTCCAAATAAAACAAGCTTGCAAACACAGTTTCTACCACTAAACTGACTTGCACGTATTGTGGTACGCACGGACAAATATCACAATATTGTCTTGCAAGAAAGCTTATTGACAACCATACTTTAGTCTGGAGACCTAATGCTAATCTGAGTGGACCCTTCAGAAAATGGGTACCAAAGGATTCATCTACTTGTCTTGTAGGTGGACCCTCAACCCTCTCATGCTAGAAGTAAATGGATCCTCGATAGCGGATGTTCGCGACACATGACTGGTGATGCATCTTTATTCGCTACGCTATCGATGAAGAAAGAAGGATACGTCTCCTTCGAAAATAACTTGAGAGGTGATATAATAGGTAATGGTACTGTAGGTATTTCTCCTTATCCAATAATAAAGGATGTTTGTCTAGTAACTGAATTGAAACATAACCTATTGAGCATAAGTCATTTGGCAGATAATGGTTATGGTATTAATTTTGTGAAAGATAAATGTACCATATATGATATGTCATCTGGTGATCCCGTATATAAAGGGATTAGAGAAGACAACATATTTATATTTTCTTTTTGGAGAATACTAATAATGCAGGAAGGTGCCTAGTAGCCAATCAAGATGAAAGCTGGTTATGGCACATGAGACTAGGACATGCAAACATGGATACTATCTCACGTCTAAATACAAAGAAGTTGGTAAGAGGACTCCCTGAAATTCCATTCAAGAGAGATATGGTATGTGCTGACTGCGAAAAGAACAAAGCACATAGGTCTACTTTTAAATCCATCAACGCTATAAGTACTTCGAGACCTTTGTAGTTAATTCATATGGATTTATTTGGTCCTAGTAGAGTCGCTAGTCTTGGCGGTAAGCTCTACGTTTTTGTTATTGTTGATGATTTCTCTCAATTTTTTGGGTTTATTTCTTATCAAACAAAAGTGATGCAATTTTTGAATTTTAGATATTTTGCAAAAGGGTACAAAACGAAAAAGGCTTCATGATTACTCGTATCCGAAGTGATCATGGTGGCGAATTCGAAAATTCTGATTTCAAAAAGTTTTGTGATGATAGTGGATATTACCACGAATTTTCTTGTCCTAGAACTCCCCAACAGAATGGTGTTGTGGAGCGAAAGAATCGTACTCTAAGCGAAATGGCTAGAGTCATGCTGTATCAGTATAATCTTCTTAAATATTTTTGGGCAGAAGCTGTTAGTACAGCCTGTCATGTTTTAAATAGGGTGTTAATTTGACCAATCTCGAAGAAAACACCATATGAGCTTTGGTTTGGAAGAATTCCAAACATTTCTTATTTCAAAGTTTTTGGTTGTCGCTGTTTTATCCTGAACACCAAGGATAACTTGGGAAAGTTCGACTCCAAAGCAGATGACGGAATATTTCTTGGATATGCTGCTAAGAGTAAGGGATATAGAATTTTCAATAAAAGATCTATGATTATTGAAGAGACTATTAATGTTACCTTTGATGAGTTAAATAGTCACAGATCTAGCGACAGTGATGATGAAGATACACATACAAAGACTAAGAAGAGTTCTGAGAAATATCTGACCCAAGAGGCAGGGACTGATAAAAGTTCCGAAGATGCAGGAACTTAGAAGAGCCTTGTGAAAGATATGGCCCAAAGATTTGAATCATTGAGATTCAAGCCAAATCATCCAGAAACTCTCATTATAGGTGATGTATCCAAAGTTGTAAGTACACGTTCATCTCTTAAAGATTCTGAATTAGCAGCAAATGTAGCATTTATTTCAAAAATAGAACCTAAGAATGTAGATGATGCTTTTACTGATGAGTTTTGGATTTCTGCCTTGCAAGAGGAACTTAATCAATTTGAGAAAAACCAAGTTTGGGAACTTGTTCCTAAACCAATTGGTCAATCTATAATTGGTACCAAATAGGTGTTCAAAAATAAACTCAGTGAAGATGGACAAGTTCTACGCAACAAAGCACGTCTAGTGGCACAAGGCTATAATCAAGAAGAAGGAATTGATTATGATAAGACCTATGCTCCTGTTGCTAGACTAGAAGCCATCCGCATGTTTTGTGCATTTGCATGTTTTAATAATTTTAAACTTTTTCAAATGGACGTAAAAAGCGCATTTTTAAATAGATTTTTGAAAGAAGAGGTTTTTGTGAAACAACCCCCTGGTTTTGAAGATTTTCAAAAACCTGATCACGTCTTCAAGCTTAAGAAAGCACTTTATGGACTCAAACAAGCACCTCGTGCTTGGTATGAACGCCTAAGCGCCTTCTTACTTGATAATGGATTTTCGAAAGGAAAGATTGATACTACTTTATTTATTAAATCCATGAATGATGATATTCTTCTAGTGCAAATTTATGTAGATGACATTATATTTGGTTCTACTAATAAAAAAACTCTGTCAAGATTTTGCCAAGTGTATGCAGAGTGAATTTGAGATGAGTATGATGGGAGAGCTAAACTTCTTCCTAGGACTTCAAATCAAACAGCACTCGAACGGAACATTCATCAACCAAGCTAAATATACGAAGGACATACTGAAAAAGTACGGCTTCGAGAATGTAAAGCCAATCGGGACGCCTATGGCTACATCTACAAAGCTTGATGCTGATGAAAGTGGCAAACCTGTCGATCAGCGTAAGTATCGAGGTATGATTGGTAGTTTATTATACTTAACTGCTAGTCGCCCTGATATTATGTTTAGCGTTTGCATTTGTGCACGTTATCAGGCAAACCCTAAGGAATCACATCTTAGTGCCGTTAAGCGTATCTTTCGATACCTTAAAGGAACTTCTACAGTTGGCTTATGGTATCCCAAAACTAAATCCTTTGACCTTATAGGTTACTCGGATGCAGATTTTGCTGGATGCAAAGTGGACCGTAAAAGTACAAGTAGCACATGTCATTTCTTAGGAAAGGCCTTAGTCTCTTGGTTTAGAAAGAAATAAAATTCAGTAGCATTATCAACAACTGAGGCTGAGTATATCACCGTAGGATGTTGTTGTGCTCAGATTTTGTGGATGAAGCAAACCTTAGAGGACTACAATCTGCACTACACTAATGTTCCTATTTATTGTGACAACACCAGTGCTATAAATCTGACTAAGAACCCTATTTGTCATTCACGCACAAAGCACATAGAAATTAGACATCATTTCCTTCGTGATCATCAACAACACTGGGATATCTGCCTAGAATTTATTGACACTGATCATCATTTCCAAGTTTGCTTTCCAAATATATATATATATATATATATATATATATATATATATATATATATATATATAGGTCAAATGCATTCTAGAACTTTCTGTAGAACTGTTGGATTGTCAGTTGTACGAAATACGAACGCGTTTCGGTATTTTCGCGATTCCGGGAGCTTCCGGACACGAAAATGCGATCCGTTTGAAGTTTCGGAAAGATAATACAAAGGGATACAACATACTTTAATCTTAGAATTTATTGAAGGCCCAATTGGTACAATATTGATTTTAAGTAGAAGAGTGACTATACGACATAGGCATTTTGTGTAACTTATGAGCCTATGTAGTATGGATATTAAGTGAATGTAGGTATCATAGGTTGTCGAGTATATGTATGATATAGTACATATATATATTATTGTTAGGTAATATTTGTTAGTATGAGTGTTAATTAGATAGTAGAGGTTAGTATTTTGTTAGATATTTGATATGTTGTTAGATAGTTTGATCTTAGATATCTAGTATGTTAGATATTGATATGTTAGTAGGTTATGTTAGTTCTAGATATTGGTATGTTAGCAAGTTAGTCTCTATAGTAGTTAAGATATTATGTTAGTACATTAGATAGTTAGTTAATTAGATATTTGAGGGGTATCTTGGTATCTCATGATACCAAGTTAGTATCTTAAGGTAAATATGAATTACATTTACCTTCACGGTAAATGATTTGTTTACCTTATGACCAAGGTATGGTATCAAGATACCAAGGTAAGGTATCAAGATATCAAGGTAAGGTATAGGTTTACCCAAGTTAAGGTATTGGATTCTAACCAAGGTATTGGTATTGGGATGCCAATATGACCAAGATTGATATGGTATCCTAGTGTTAGTGTCTAAGTATTTGATTTTGAGTAGGTGATGTTAGATTGTGGAAGGGTTATATAGATAGGTATATATATTTTTTGGTTATATAGTGTAAGCCCCCTGAATTTTTGGGATTTATTTTTGAATTTTTTAAATGAATTATTATCGATAATTTATTTTTATTTAATTAATTTTTTATCATTAAATGCTCTAATCCGTGACTTTGATTTCTAGAGCATCAGGGATGCCAGTCTCTGGAAACTTTTTTCTTGAAGTTTGTAGTAGACGAGATTATCTTTAATTTGATATATCATGTCCCACTCGAACTTGTTCCCTTGTGTTCCATTTGTTTCGCGTAACTTTCAGGTCAATTTAGACCAATTTATCGTTTGCCGTAAATCGTGACTTAATTTCCAACTTAATTTTTGGGCCCGACATCGGTCCAATCCAGTTGACCCAATATATGACCCTGGCCTGTTTTGAGTCTACTATGCACGTGCCACTTGCGTGCCCCCAATTTGATCTCCCTTGTGCTCCTATTTTATCCATGAATTTAATTGGTTTGAAATTATTATTTTAATTAAATCTTGGCCCCAAGCTTGTCCAACTTGACCCAACACCCAATCCAAATTGGTGTGACCCTACCATGTCTACCTATACACCCCACTGATTTTTTTTCTTGTTTCTCTACTTAGAAATATCCTCCTCTTTACACAAATATCTCTATTTCTCTCTCTTGTGTATGTATATATATGTAATGTATATATATATATATATATATATATATATATATATATATATATATATATATATATATATATATATATATATATATATATTTTATATATATATATATACATATATATATATACATATATATAACTTTCTCTCTCTTCCCTATTATACACAAACACACCCCACCTCACTCCCCTTACAGCCGACCCCCCCACTCTATCTTAACTTTCTCTCTCTCTCTCTCTAATAATATCTCTCTCTTCTATATGTACATATATAATATATATATACACACTCATATACTAATCTCTCTCTCTCTCTCTCTCTCTCTCTCTCTCTCTCTCTCTCTCTCTCTCTCTCTCTTTAGTCATCCCCACACACCAACTCCCCTCTCCCATCAGCACTTCCCCCCTCACCCATACGACAGCCCCCTCTCCCAATCGTTTTCTTTTCTTCACTCTTCTTTTTCATCTTCTTCTTCAAGTTCTTCTTCATTTCCTTATTCTTCTTCTTTATCATCACTTCCATCATCATCCTCACCATCTTCATCACCATCAACCACCACCACCGCGAGGAGCTCCACCACCACCCTTACTCTTCTCCTCCTTCTTCTTCCCCCGTTGGGCCATCGCTGGCTGACCGCCACCGCCACTGGCTGGCCGCACCGCCGTCGCCACTGGCCAGAGCAGTACAACAGCACGACTGCAGCAACAGCTGCGACCGCACGGAGCCGCCGTCGTGGCCGGCCACCCCTGGCCCGGCGCCCCTTCGACGAGCCTCCACTCATTGTCCGCCCGCCTCTCCAACATGTATCGGAGTCGATTCATGCGTTTGGCACGGGATCCCGTCGACACGTGCTCGAAAACGAAGTCAGAAGTTCGTTTCGAAGCAGCAACTTCACGCACGTTTTTCGGGAAATTTGACCGTTGGATCGGCGAACTCTTTGCTCCATCACAATCTCGATATATTCATCTTCACTCCCCTCAATTTTTGTCCGTTAATTTTATCGTTTGATATATCAAAACCGGCCACAAAGTTGACGCTTTAAATTGTATAATTTTTGGACATTTTTGTGGAGCCAACTTCGTCGGTTCGTATCTCCTCCATCGCAGATCCGTCTGACGTGCCACTGGTTCCTATGCGTAGCTGGTATAACCACCTTCCTATCCCTTAAGTTTCGTTTCATTATGAGCGTGTTTGATTGGTTGAATTCGACGCCAAAGTTGGTCGTCCGAATTCGTAATTTCTAAGTTGTAAAATTTTATTTTTGAACCCGGGACTCTGAATTCAATTTCTGACACCACCAGTAGAATCTTGACGTCATTCTGGCACGTTTTTATATAAAGTTTGTTAGATTTGGAGGACATGGGCCCTGGCACGTATTTCGGTGCAAAGCGGGTCCCACAGTCAGGGTCAACGAAACTTTTTGACGTCGGCTCATCGGAATCCAATTCTGGACATACCGTTGAGTTCGTATCGTTATTCTGGACTTGTTGACATATAATTTGCTGAGTTTTGTGGACATTGGCTCCGACACATATTTCTGTGCAAATCGAATTCCAATATCCGGGTCAACGGACCATTTTGAGATCGGCTCATCGGAATCCAATTCCGGATGTACCGTTGAGTTCATATCGTCATTCTAGATTTGTGGACATATATTTTGCTAGGTTTTGAGGACTTTTATTTTGACATATTTTTTGGTACAAAACGGGTCCGACACGGACACCGTTTTGACCCGAAATTACCTTTTTGTCTGTGTCCAAATTGGACTTATGGATATGCTATCCTAACTAATTTGACCATTCTGGACACGTTGGTGATGGTTGTTTCACCATCCAACAACATCTATAGGTTTTCACCCTATTATTATAATCTTTCTCCTTTTGTTGTATTTTGAGATCCATCGATTTCAGTGATTTCACAACCACCGAAATTGATATGTTGACCCTGTAGATGTTTATAGAGACTAGCCTTGACCCTGTTTGACCATGGTTAACTACTTTGACTGAACGTCGAAGTAGAGTCAACATTGACCTAGGTTAGACTAGTTTTGACCTTGGTTGACCACAGTTGACTATTTTGACCAAAAGTCAACCGGAAGTCAACCGTAGCCTAAAATTGACTAGAACTAGACCGAAGTTGACCAGTTGACCCAAAGTCAACTGTTAGTCAACGTTAGTCAAGTTTGACCTAGAGTTGACATATGGTTGACCAGAGTTGACCAGTTGACCAAAAGTCAACTGTAAGTCAACCCTTGACTTAGATTGACCTAGTTTGACTTGCTTTGACTTGCCTTGACCTAGTTTGACTTAGTATGACTTGATTTTACTGCCAAACCCTTATATTGATACAATATTCCATCTATAGGTCCTCGAGGCACTGTTCTTGGACTCAGTCGACTTATCCATCACATCACAGGCGAGTACATTCTCTGATAATATTTTTGTTTTATGATATCGTCTATGTTTCTTGTATTTAGTGTAGATATCCTTGTTCTCTTGACACATGTTCACACGGTTGGTATTTCTCTGGATCCCGTCATGAGATGTTATTCCTGGTATTCTTTGGTGTATATTGTGCAAGTCTTTCTTGTTCCTTGTGCATTATATAGACACGATTCCTGCAAAGGCTAGCTACCCTTTCAGAGAATCGCGCGTCATGATGTGTCATGGTTGGATCCATTATACTAGTCAGGGGACGGAGAGTATTAGTGTAGATATGTGGTCAAAGCCTATTGTGCACCCCTTGTGCATCTATTGATTGTGAGTGTTGATCATACACCCCACGTATGGTTAGCCAGGCCTGTTACTATTGTATAAGTTCCCAAGCCGGCCACATGTTGTAGCTATTACTCACACGCCTAGATAGATGATTCTTGATTCTTGTACATGCCATGATCAGTTTTACTTGCTTGTTCTAGCTCTAGATTTACAGCTTACCTTGCCATGATACTCACATGTACATTTCGTAATTTTTTGTATATTCTCTCTATTTACTGCTACATTTTCAATATCGTCTAACTAGAACTGTTATTTGAGATTTGTGCTCGTTCCATCCTGACTGAATATGTTGATAAAATTTTAGGAGTTATTGTGCCCTCAGTTTTGGACTACAAGATGTTGCTAGCTGGGGTGATTCTTGGTATTCTTTACCGTGAGTTGTTTCTTAGGAGTTCTAGGTCTGGTAGTTATTTAGTTTGTTACTGTTTTCCTCTGTTTTATTCTTGTCTCATATGATCCTTGTAGATTCTAGTTGTTCTAGTGATATTGCTATTATTTCTTGTCTCATCTTTCTTAGTTTTGTGATGTGATACGAGTACCTTATAGTTATGGATCTTTAGAGGTTGTAGTTAGTATCGGGTACTTGACAGCGCTCTACCGTCGATACTGCGGCGTAGGCTGGACGTGGCCCACGTATTCATACCCGTATATTCGGGTGCGGGTCGTGACATATAGTATCTATATATATTATGAGAGTATATAGATATAGGTTATGGTTCATAGTGAGGATATGTATATACTTGATATATGATATCTATATGTATGTGTTAGGGTGGTACTATATGGATAAGGATATATGTGGTATGTATATATATTAATATATCCTAAGTATCATAGATGTTGACCACTAATCTAAGTTTGACCAAAACCCTAGAAGCTTAACCTTGACTCCTAGTTTGACCCAAGGTAGACCAGAGTTGACTTAGAGTTGACCAAGAGTTGACTTTGACCTAGATTGACTTAGAAACATACAAGATTGCATTATAAATTTCTATCATTTCAAATTGAACTCTTTATAACATGTGTTGCTCTAACTAGGACTCTGTGACATCAGTTGGGACATCTATTTATATCAGTCATTCAGGGTATCAGACGAGTACATTCTTTGATAGTTCTTTCATTTACTTGGTGATTACTGCATTTCAGTTTTAGTTAGTTCTATTTGATGTCTACTATGATTCTTGGCATGATGGTTTACGGATTGGTATTGTTATTGGATCTTCAGTCATGAGATGTTACCTTAACTCATCGCGATGGTATCGAATACTATTCTTGTCGGTATTGGATAACATTGGATATTATTGGTATCGAATACTGTTCTCGTTGGTATTGGATAACATTGGATAAATATTGGTTAACATTGGCTAGTAACGTGTCATGGTTGGATCCATCGTATCAGTCGGGGCGGGGGTAATACTAGTTAGATATGTGATCAAGAACTATCGGCTACTAGCTAAGCATACATTGCACGTATGTTTGAGCTAGCTTTTCTTAGTGTAAATTATTGAATATTCCAGGCCGATCACATGTCCAACTAGTATTCCAAAACATATTGTCTATTATAGCTTTATACATTCAGTTCACCGTTACATTGTTCTATCTTGACACTACCAAAATACAGTAAATTAGCGACGGAACATTAGCGACGGATATTGTCCGTCGGCGATAGCGACGGCTTTGTGGCAACTAGCCGACGGATTACCGACGACAAGCCGTTACATTTTTTATTTTATTTTTAGGGGGAGAAAAGGTCGCTCATCCGTCGCTAGGACGTCGAAGATATAGCGACGGATATTATCCGTCGCTATGCAGTCGATTATTTGGCGGGAATTATGGGAAGAATTGGTGGGACAGTTCTTCGACTACGTAGCGACGGATATTCCGTCGGCAAGCATCAAAAAGAGCGACTAACGGTCGACGGATAAACTTCCGTCGCTAGTCCGTCGCTAAATATACGTTCCAGACTTAATTTGAAACGACAGAAGGAACTTTTCATATTCCCCCCAAATTCACTCTCTCTCCTCTCTCTCTCTCTCTCTCTCTCTCTCTCTCTCTCTCTCTCTTCCGGGCTTTGGTGATCGGCGTCGGCGTCCTCTCCTCTCTCTCTCCCGAAGGTAATCCCCTCTCTCTCTCTCTCTTTTCCTCTCTCGATCTCTTTCTCTCTCGTTCGCGGTGTCGTAGGGGCAGTGGGGGCGGCGGGCTTGGGGCGGGGGCGGCGGAGGACGACGGTGGGCGGGGGGTTATGGGTGGCGGGGCTGCAGGGGGCGACGGCTTGGGGCGGGGGCGTCGGGGGCTGGGCGGCGGGCTTTGGACGGGGGCGTCGGGGGCTGGACGGCGGGCTTGGGGCGGCAGGCTTTGGTCGGGGGCTGGGCGGCGGTCTTGGGGCGGGGGCGTCGGGGGCTGGGCGGCGGGCTTTGGTCGGGGGCTGGACGGCGGGCTTGGGGCGGCGGGCTTTGGTCGGGGGCAGCGGAGGGCTTTGCTTCTCAAATTCATCTGAGTTTATATATTGGCTAAATAATGTGTTATCCATATTGGGTGTTATCCCTTAGTTTGGTGGTGTTTCGATTAGTAAATGTGAATATGGAGTTTGGGTTCATGGTGTATATGTTCACTGTGTTAAGGACAGTGCGAGTTCTTCATCTGCCTTCTTTGTTAAGAATATCCTTGGGACATTCGCTTCACCAAAGTCACTGAATAAGTGAAGTTTTTCCTGAAAAACCAACCCTTAGAGTGTATCAGTTGTGTGCTTCTATATAGATGTATATATCTATACATCTAACTGTGATATACATATGTGTATGTGTGCTTTAGAGAGTGAGGAATGAAGGCAGGCCTACCATGCCTATTAGCATGCAGGACGGCTTGGGGTGTAATGTGTGAGTGTAGGCATGGTAGGAAATATAGGTAATGCTAGTGTAACTAGACTAAGGTAGTGCTTGCTAGATAGTAAGAACACTCTAGTATCCTAACCAAGTTAATTTTAGCCTAGATATTTAGGATATAGCTCCCATATCCTAGAAGTGGACTCTTGCAATTTAGAAATAGATAGATTGACTCAGTTTGATTAATTGACCTATAATGACTCTAAAACTTGATTTATTGCTACAAGCATACAACACCACAATGATGATCAGGACTCAGTTTGATTAATTAGGGATATATAGTCCCTGCAGCCATTCGACTGGCGAGGCAGAAACTATGGTACGACATGGTGATCAGGACATAGTCCATGCAGCCATTCGACTGGCGAGGCAGAAACTATGTAGCCGTAGATAAAGTTGACTGTCCTCCGACCCTCATCCCTCGGCAATGATGATACGACAACCTATCACTATATCTTATATAGTAGTAGATGATGTTTTAGTATTACATTATGTGAGTTCATCTTGATTCTGTTATATCCTTCAGATACTAGATACGATAAGAACATATACTACACCATATGTACAGAACATAGATGATTCACACTAATATATGCTAGAAATAATTTTGGATTGTGTTCTGAGCCATTCGTTCTCACACTTGGAGATAAATCGAATTTTTGTCAAAGTATCCATGCTCGTCCCACTTATTCGAGAGTTCTATTCATCCAGCACCGGTAGCTAGTGAGACCGGAAGTTCTATTCATGCAGCACTTGCAAGGGACTACATCTCTCCTCACGCCAAAGATTCTACTTATTCGAGGTGGTTGCGTGATCGTATCACTGAGCGTTTGCGTGAGCTGCGTGGTTCTCATTAGCTATTAGTACTTATTTGTATTGGACTATTTGTATTGGGTTGTTTTTGTATTAGACTATTTGTATTGGACAACATATATGAATTAGTACTGTGTCAATCTCTGGATTGTATTGGACTACGACATGGTGATGAGGACATAGTCCCTGCAGCTATTCGACTGGCAGGCAAAAACTATGTAGCCGTAGATGAAGTTGACTGTCCTCCGACCCTCATCCCTCGGCAATGATGATACAACAACCAACCAGAGAGGATACTCTGAGAGATCCATCTGAGTAGGACGTATACTCTGAGAGATCACCTTTACAAGAATGATATCAGTAGTGGGATTGAGTGTTGGAGGAGATATTATCAGAGTATAAGTCCTACTCAGATGGGTCTCTCACCGTTACTATTTTTTTCTGACAGCATGGTGGATGTGCTCCGTCAACAGATTCTTGCTCCGAGCCAAAACTTTGTCCCGGAGCTCAAGTGGACATCATTCGTGTAGAGCTTGAGTGAGAGGTTCCTGGCAGCATGGTGGTCTCCTTTGTCAAAGTATCCGTGCTCGTCCCACATTGGTACCACCATGCTGTCAGGAACCTCTCACTAGACACTGATTGCCGACGGATGGACGACGGATCTGGCCGTCGCTAAATAGACATATTTTGGTAGTGTGATATAGTAGTTCTTTTTCATTATTTGTTCTCACAAATTTCTGTCTATCTTACCATGTTCATCAATAAAACTGTTTATAACTGTTTTATAGTCCTTGTCATGTACTTGAGATTTCTAGATGAGATGTGCTCGTTCCATCCTGACTGTATATGTTGACAAATATTACAGATGATATAGACGACTGTCCTACTTTCTACGGGGCCTACGAGGGTGGTACGCAGGAGCCTGAGGAGGATCTAGCTCAGTAGAGAGTGCCTAGTATAGTATAGTATTTATAGTTTTCAGTTTGTATCGATTGTTCCGAATGTTAGTTGAGACTTTATAATCAGGATATGTATTTATTTGTGTTGGACGCCTAAACTTGCGTGATGTGATAACTCTACTATTTATTCAATTTCTTCATTTTATCTGATTTCATATCGTGCTCTATTTTCCTTAGACTTGTGATTGAGATTATATAGTTAAGATGTCATATTATGCATCCGTGCGGAGATGACAGGTTATATGATTCATATAGTTAGTTGATAGATATTGTAGACGACCTATACAGCGTTCTACCGCCGACACTGCGACGTAGGCTGGACGTACCCACGTTCTCGTGCCCCTAAACATGGTGCGGGTCGTGACATCAACTTTCTGCTTAGCACTTTCTCTACTATGACTTTGTAACTTAGCTGTTCAATCAACCATTTTGGTATTAGCCTCGTACAAGTACAATTTAGACTTGTACGGTATCACGTCCGATGGAGATTTTTGGTCCTACGAGATTGGGACGTGACAGAATGGTATCAGAGCACAACTTTACGTCCTTGGACTGCCAATTGATTCATTTTAACTCTGAGTTGCTTCCGAGATTGAAAGTCTTTGACTCTCTCTGATATATGAACGAAAATTTGCGTCAATTATCATGAGAGTCCATCATCGCACAATCGAATTGAATTTTCAAAATTCCTAGAGGAATACATGGCTAGGGTTGTAGAACGATTCAAATAGTTCGTATTCGGCTTGCGTTTGGTTCGGGTCAAGCTCGGTTCGAAGCTCGTTCGTGGGTAGTTTGATACCGAGCTCGATCGTTTTTTTTTTTTTTTTTTGAAGTGGTGTTTGAACCGAGTTCGAGCATAGGTTGTTCGACTCGGTCTTGTTCGCAAACGGCCGGCTCGGTTTCTCGTATTAGATTTTTTTTTTCTAGTATATGATATATTTTTTATAGATGTGTATAAATTGTGAATTTTACTCTTTTATTGTTATTTATATGATGGTAAATTTATGGTGTAAAGAGCATAAATAGTTCAAGAAAAAAGTCTTTGAGACTTAAAAGTAACCGTACAATAAGTTTAATGTGGCTTTGGTTCAGTTTTGTCTGGACTCGGTTCGTGTTCGTCCGAGCTCGAGAGCTAAATCGAGTCGAGTTCGATCGTTTCGAGCCTATAATCAAACCGAGTTCAAACACAATTTTTGAGCTCGATCTTAAGCTCGGTTCGATTAAAGCTCGTTCGATAGTTTAGTCGAATCGAGTTCGAACACAGTTTGTTCGATCTCGTTCGTTCGATTTTTAACTATAAAAAATCGTTGGATTACATGTATCTCATTTTTAAAAAAAATCTAATAAAAAAATTAATAACCTAAATAGAAAAATCTATCCACGTGCCATCACCGTATTTAAAGTTGCTACTCGAGTTGTTATTTGAGTTTCGGTTGTCGATTTCTTTAATTTTCTACCTTGGGTCGTTGACACATTTCTTTCTATGCAATAAAAGTTAGCACCACCATGATCGAGATATTGTTACATCTACGAACAATGTTTAAATCTTTCTCAACTTATTTTTGCATGAAAAAATGTGACCTAAACCTACATATTACACAGGGGTTTATATACAAATTAAATCTCTGTTCCACACCAATACACCATACCAGTTATATTTTCATCTTCTTTACCAGTCTAGAGCCGACTATTTTAGAACTCCAACTCCAACTCCTCTATCGATTTGGTAAGCAACTCTTCTTCTTCTTCTTCATTATCATTAAGTATCATCACAGTAGCAAACTTCTTCTTATAGAGACATGATCACATTTTTCTCCAAACCAACGAGTACATGATGTTGACCTCCATGAACACTCAATGGAGTCTCTTCTTCTTCTTCTTCTTCTTCTTCTTGTACTTTGTCATCAGTGCTTCAGCACTCAACCGAGACGGAGTCCTCCTCCTCTCCTTCAAGTACAACGTCCTCGACGACCCCCTCTCGGCCCTCTCTAACTGGAACTACGACGACGACACCCCGTGCGCCTGGAACGGGGTCGTGTGCGCGGGCTTCCCCGACCAGCCCACCTCCCGAGTCATCAGCCTGGTCCTCCCCAGCTCCCGGCTCCTCGGCTCGATCCCTCCCGACGTCGGGCTCGTCGAACACCTCCGCCACCTCGACCTCTCCGACAACCTGCTCAACGGAACTCTCCCCGCGTCGCTCTTCAACGCGTCCGGGCTCAAGATCATGTCGCTGGCCAACAACGAGTTGTCGGGCGACATACCGGACGTCGTTAGCCTCGCCAGTCTCAAGCTGCTCAACCTCTCGGACAATGCGCTGACCGGAACGATGCCGGCTTCTCTGACGCGAGTTCCGAACGTCTCGGTGGTGGGTCTGAGCAATAACTATCTCTCCGGCAGCCTCCCCGGCGGCGGATTCGGCCAGGTCCAGGTTCTTGATCTCGGCTCCAATCTTTTCAACGGCTCCGTGCCGGCTGACCTAGTCGGTAGCAGTACGAGTCTTCAGTACTTGAATCTCTCCTCGAACCGGTTTTCGGGAGAGATACCGAGCGAGCTTGGGAAGAGACTGCCGGCCAGCGTGACGTTGGATCTGTCCTTCAACAACTTCACCGGCGGCATTCCGAACTCGCCAGCATTCCTGTCGCAGAGCCCGGCGGCGTTCGCGGGCAACACGTACCTCTGCGGCAAGCCGCTCAAGAGCGACTGCCCAATTCCTTCGACTCTGTCGACTCCTCCGAATGCAACTGCCGTAGACGCCCCGGAGTCCCCTCCAGCATTCGCAGCGATACCAAATACCACTACGGACGGAGGAGGAGGAGGAGGAGGAGGGGGCTCTTCGGCTGCGGAGAGCGGTCAAGGCTCCGGTGGCGTGTTTAAGCCCGTGACGATCGCCGCGATAGTGGTTGGTGATTTGGTAGTAATTGGGCTACTCGTTGCCGCGTTCTTGTATGTGTATCAGGTCAAGAAGAGGAGGAGTCGCCAGAAGGAAGTGGGAGTGAAGACTACTTTGGGAGGTTCGGCATCCGAATCCGAAGCTCACGGCGGCTTGTCGTGTTGCCTTGGTAAGAAAGGCAGTGACGGGCAAGAGGAGAGCACAGAGACTAGTAGCTCTTCGGAGGCTGGAGAGGAGGAAGACGAAGAAGAAGAAGAGGGACACGTAAAAGGATTGAAGACACAAGGCCAGCAAGGGGCGACGCTAGTCACAGTGGACGGCGATACGGGGCTGGAAATGGAGACTCTGCTCAAGGCCTCGGCCTACATACTGGGCGCCACAGGCACGACGATCGTGTACAAGGCGGTGCTTTCGGACGGGACCGCGCTGGCGGTCCGCAGGATTGGCGAGCGGCTCAGGGCTGTCGAGAAGCTGAAAGACTTCGAGGCGCAGGTTCGGAGCGTCGCCAAGCTGCGGCACCCCAACCTGCTCCGCCTGCGGGGGTTCTACTGGGGGCCGGACGAGAAGCTGCTCATCCACGACTATGCTCCCAATGGCAGCCTTGCCAACCTCTCTTTCAGCAGTAAGAATCCTCTTCTGTACTCGCTAACTTCTGCTAATTTGACGCCACGAGCATTTTTACTGTGTCACAATAGTGTCCATTGGCTAGTTTTGAGTATCAAATTGCAGAACTTTAATTCGTATTGGTACCAAGTACACAAGAACAGAGTGTTCTATCGATCTGTCTGAACTTAGAATTCTTCTAATAGAAAAGGGCTTGAATGATAGTTATAATGAACAAATAACGAACAAAAGGCATAAGAGTCGTGGCTGGGTGGCAGAAGATCGATTGATCAAGTCAAGGGGTCCGAGCATTATATCGGACATCCTAAAAAAATAGTTATAATGAACTGATACCAAATTTCGGTGCACATTTGCAGAAAAGTCGGGTTCGTCGCCGTTCAACCTCAACTGGGAAGCAAGGCTGAGGATTGCTCGAGGCGTCGCGAGAGGCCTGGCATACATCCACGAGAAGAAGTCCACGCACGGCAACATCAAGCCGAGCAACATCCTTCTGGGGTCCGATATGGAGGCGAGGATCGGAGATTTCGGGCTGGACCGCCTCCTGTCCGGCGGCAGACCGGGCACTTCCTCGAGGCTCTTCGGGAGCAGGAGGTCGGTACTGTCCCAGAGTAGCCTCCCGGAGTCTTCTCCCATCCCTGCAGCCAGCCCCATCGGCTCCTCCGCCTCCGTCGTCGTTGCGGGGGCGCCTCTGCTCCCGTATCAGGCCCCCGAGTCGCTCCAGAATCTCAAGCCAAACGCGAAGTGGGACGTCTATTCTTTCGGCATGGTACTGCTAGAGTTGCTGTCCGGGCGGGTTCTCTCGGAGGAGGAGGTAGGCCGGTGGAGCACGGGGTTCGCGGACGAGGAGAGGAATCGGGTGGTTCGGATGGCCGATCCGGCATTGAGGGGGGAGGTCGCCGGGAGGGAGGAGGCGGTCCTGGGCTGCTTCAAGCTGGGGTTCGCCTGCGCCGCCACGGCGCCTCAGAGGCGGCCTACCATGAAGGATGCAGTCACGATACTGGAGAGAATACCTTCAACTTCCACAACATATCTACTGCACTGATGATAGTGTGCCATGAAGGTTGCGTTCAAAAATCTTCCCTGTTGATTTGTATGCTGTAGAATAGACTAATTGGTTTACTGCTTCCATTGTTAACACTTGAGTGACTGATTGTGGATTTGCAATTTGATCTTTTGCTCAAGAGTTTGATTTACGAAAATGATACAGAGCCCGCGGTCTCTGCCCGCCGGACGAGACCGCGGACGTACGTGTTCCAAATCCATTGGCATCCTCTATTTGCGTGGGGTCCGTCATCGCTTCCTGTCAATGAAAAAGTGTCACGTAGACCGTGGACCAAAACTGTAGGCCAAAAACACAATTTATGTAGCATCACTCTTTGATTTATAATGTTGGTACATTCCTACCACGATAACACTATCCTCAGTCGTAGAATCCATGTTCTTGTAAACACAGGAGGTGCGGAAACTAAAAAAAATTAGGGTGCGTTTGATTGCAAGGTGGAAAAGATATGGAAAAGAAATTAATTCTATGGAATTATTTTCCTAGGAAAAATTCCATGGAATTTTAAAAAAATTTCATGGAAAACTTAATTTGAGTGTTTGATTGTCATTATTTTCCATGGTAAATAGTTATTTTCCATGGAAAATAATATTTTCCTATGGGTTGGACAAGTTTCATTTTCCACCATTTTAGATGAAAATATGGAAAATGATAGTTTTTCGGAAAATAATTCCATTGAAAATATAAGCTATCAAACACTACAATTGGTGGAAAATTTGTGATGGAAATATCTTCCATGGAAAAAAAGCCCAATCAAACACAGCTTTAATATATAATGTTAATTTCTTCTTATTTAATTCTATTAAAGCTTGAATCTCTACTGACTTCAGCCAAATCAACTAATATAGAAAATCTTTATAAGCATCTTAAATATAAGCTCTAGAACAAAACGTTTGGATTAGGTCATCAGCATTCTTTATATGAACTTTCCTTTAAATAAATTTTTCATTATATATTCTGATTATTGACAGTTTATAACTGGATTTGACAGTGACATGAGAGGTGCATTATGGATAGAAAGATCCAAAAAGAGTGGACAATTAATATCAGGAATGTCTTGCTAATGTTCAATGGATGGTTCAATAATGTAAAAAAAAATACTGTTTGTTACCACTTTTATGTTTTTACTTTTATGTTTTTCTGACACTTCTAGTTGATTAAGATTTCCAGCTTGGCTGCAGCAGAATGTTTCCAATAACCTTTTACTTGCTGGTCACATGTTCTTAACTATTTATTCTGCTAATAAAGGTGTCCAATATTGTTGAAAAGCTGGAACTGCTGATTCTCCATGAGATGACTGTCATGATGAAGAAATCTTGCCAATGCTTTGTTGAAAAAAGTAGTATTTCTTTCTTGTAAAAGAATGTCATTTGTTTGGAGCTAGTATTCCTGATCCAAACTTCTTTTCTAACTAAGGGCGGATACAGAAAAAAAAAAATAATAAATAAGAGGGGTCAATTGATTAATTTGATTTGACTGAAAAAAAATTGCACTAAATCTTCTACCTCTTTAATCCTTGCATATCCTTACATGTCCTATATGTGTGTGTGATATTTTTTTTCATTTGGAAACATTCTGCTGCAGCCAAGCTGGAAATCTTAAAGTCATTGAAAAGCTAGGTTAGTTATTGAAAAATAAATAGTTTAACAGATATAGTTTAGGATTATTTATACTGACATCCTCTATGTTTTGTATTTATTATACTGACCTTTTCTAGTTTAAAAATAAATGCATTGACATTTTCTATGTTTTGTGTTAAATACACAAGCCATCTCTAAGTTTTATAATTTATGTAAAAAAATTTACACTGACCACTCCTATAAAAAAATATAAAAGACATGGGGTGTCAGTATATTTATATTTTAACTAGAGAATGTCCGTTTAGTAAACACAAAACATAGGAGGTGCCGGTATAAATAACCCTATAAGTTAATATTTAACTTAATAATCATAAATGAATAAATAAACTTACATTCCTTTTAATAGTCTCTGGGTTAACTAGGTCTGTACCGTACTCTCAACGTGACAGAGATGGACTATTATTCATACAAGTATACATTGTCTTGTTTTTCATGCTTTACTATGTGATTTTATTTTTGTGCTTTCTTTACATTTGTGATTGACCTCCTCTGTTCCTAACAATCCTTACCAGCAATACCTAAGTTACCGTTACCAAAACAATAAAAAAAAAACCAGACCAAACTGAATTCATATTCTTCTAGAAACCTCCAAAGAATTAATATATAGCTTAGTAAATGAAAAATAAAAAATTAGTTGAATGTAATGAAGAAGTAAAATGGAGAGGAAAGAAAGAGAAAAAGAGGTTTCTTTTGTTCATGGGACAAAAGGAAACAACCTACTCTCTTCACCTACTTTCCAAGCAAATATTCGTTGTTCCAACAAACCACGAGAGTATACCAACCTACAAAAATATATATATAAATACTATTAACTAACTCCATTTTAAAGTCATTGAAAAGCTAATCAAAACCTAACCTACTAAGAAAAGAGATCTAGATAGTAGTAGTTTTGTCAACTCCACGAAGGAGCGGCTGCGTCACGTTACTGTCGTATTATGTATATATATTAATGTTTATTTTTGTATATCTAAAGCATGAGACAGTGACTGCAGGAATATTTCACGATGGTTGTTAATTTTATGAGTTAGCAAACAATACAAAATAATGTCTTCGTGGTTCAATTTATTAATCTTCTACCATTAATCGAAATCTTATAATTTTTTTCGGTAATCATAAGAACTATTCGATTTTGATGAAATTAAGTATCAAATGGACAGTTATTGCTGAAGTACCTGTTTTATGGATCTGCTCTTTCTAATTTATTTAAAAAAAATTGGACCGTGTGTTCATTAATGTTTTTATTACTTTTATGCTTTATAACAACTTTAGCATTTATTTTGCTGACCAACTAGAGGTGGGAAGTAGTTAGAAATACAATCATAGATGGAAAGATTAGAGTTAGGTTTTCCATATTAAGTTCTGCTCTCTGTGTGAAACTGAAACCCAAAATATGCAGAAGTTGGCCTTGCAATACTGATTTTTGGGAGGAGGTCACTTTGTGGTAAACAAAATTAAACCCTAAAGGTGCGTTTGATTGCAAGGTAGAAAATATGTGAAAAAGATATTAATTTCATGAAATTATTTTTTTAGGAAAATTTTTTTATATAATTTTAAAAAAATTTCATGGAAAACTTAATTTGGGTATTTGATTGCTACTATTTTCCGCAGAAAATAGTTATTTTCCACGGAAAATAATATTTTCCTATGGGTTGGACAAGTTTCATTTTCCACCATTTTAGATGAAAATATGGAAAATGATAGTCTTTTTGAAAATAATTCCATGGAAAATATAAACTATCAAACACTTTAATTGGTGGAAAATTTGTGATGGAAATATTTTCCATGGAAAAAGCCCAATCAAACACAATTCCGACTTTTCTTCCATCCTATTGGAAAACGTGAAAACAGGACGGACCCTGAGCATGTCCTTATGGAGTAATCGAACGTGGCCCTCTATAATAGAGGATCCTTAATTTTGGAAGTTCGTCGTTATGTGATTTTATAATACATTGTCAAATATGACATTGTATATATAGTAGTGATGTAGCTCAAGTGTCAAAATATTTGTTTTGCATGTGGGAGGTACATGGTTCATATATATGTGGGAGGTACATGGTTCAATATATATATATATATATATATATATATATATATATATATATATATATGGTCCTTCTACAATACATGGGATATATCAATACATTCCAAACAATTACATTGAAAATGTATTAAAAATTGTGAAAGGGATTTACTTTGACTTTGACTTTACATGTTACTTTGATTTCGGCTTTAATCTGAACCATTGGATCAACATATACAGATTTCACTACCAAAATATGTCGATTTAGCGACGGCCAGATCCGTCGCCGTCCGTCGGTAATTTGTATTAGCGACCGATCACTGACGGATCTTGGCCAAAATAATCCGTCGGCAATCAGCTCGTCGCTAATAACGGTCCGTCGCTAAGCAGTCGTCAAGGGACGGAATAGCGAAGGCTTGTCGACTTCACAATACGAAGCATTAGCGACGACTTTCCGACGGGCT